>JABWTJ010000535.1:498081-563513 GCA_016801875.1 Solanum sitiens
ATAATCCATTCATGAAATGCAATAAGAAATTCAGCCATTATAGAAGGGTTTACAATACTACCAATACATATCATTCACTATTAAGAGTTTACTACGAATAGTATCAAACCATAACCTACCTTCACCAAGGATTCTTGATCAAGCAAGCAATCTCTCAAGCTTTTTGTTTCCTCTTGGTTGTCTCTCTCTATAGATCGTTTCTTTCTCTCCTTCTTCTCTCTATTTTTTCTTCTTCCAAACTCTCTCTCTTTTCCCTAATTTAGCATATAATTAGGTATAAAAGATGAGGAAACCACCCACTAAGTAACTCAAGGTCATCTCCTTTACACCCCCAAGGATTTGAGTTTTTAACATTGACCCACTAAAATTTATAATTATAGCAAGAATAGTCCAAAACTCCCCTTTAAAACTTACCCAGAAATTTGACCCAGACTGGGATTACGCAACCTGTGACGGTCCGTCGTGCCTACGACGGTCCGTCCTGCACTTCCGTCACGACGGACAGAGAATTGCTCTCAGTACCCAATTCTCAAGAGTTGAAGTGTTTTGAAACGGAACCTCACAACGGTCCGTCATGTCTGTGACGGTCCGTCCTGCAGGTCCGTCACAGACTTCAGAGAATTGCTCTCAGTACCCAATTCTCAAGAGTTGAAGTGTTTTGAAACGGAACCTCACAACGGTCCGTCATGTCTGTGACGGTCCGTCCTGCAGGTCCGTCACAGACTTCAGAGAGTCGATTTCAGCACTCAAATATAAGAATTCCAAGTGTTTGGAACGAGACATCCTCGACGGTCCGTCGTGCCCATGACGGTCCGTCGTTGGATACGTCGTCTCAGACAGTTTTCCAGAAATAAAATCTGCTGCTCAAAACGACTAAGCAGGTCGTTACATTAGGTATTTAAAAAATTGTGTTTGGATGAAAATTTTGATAAATATTTCTTTCTAGACAAACACGTTTCATTAAAACGAGGAAAATGACTTTCTTTTATAACCATCAATCTTGTCCTAAGGCCCCACTTCCATTCCCTTCGACTCTGACCTTAAGATATTGTGTTAAATTACGTACATACTCTTCTTATGATATAACTTTGCGGAAAAAGGGACTGAAAAATACTTTACTTTTGGTCGAAATTATTGTTACGATACCGAATATTATTGATAACCTTTTACCCGTGCACTTTTTAAAAGTGTATTTTAAAGGTATATATGTGCCCACGTGGACACATTATTATTTAAAATGTTTATGATGTCCACGTGAACACATATATACCTTTAAAATACACTATTTAATAGTGCAGTGGCATAAAAGGTTCACCATAAAATTCGAGATCATAACAAACAATTTTGGTCAAAGTTTAACTATATTTTAGACTTTTCCCCCTATTTTTACTTATTTACCAAACACTAAAAAAATATAAATAAGAGATATAACTTTGATGACGAATCTATATGTTATTTGAAGCAAGTAATAAAGTTAAAAGAGTTAAAGATGGAATACATCGATAACTTCTAAAATTTATAATGAATTTTTTCAGATATTCGAACTATAATTTATTTTCGAAAAAGAAAAACAAAAAATATGGATGGAGACGGAACCGACTTCTGTAATTTGTGGCTCTTTTTAAGTTTTTTTTTTTTTTTTTTTGGGTCAAAATAAATACAGGCTGGAATTAATAGCTGGAAATTTAATTAACTAGTTTTGTTTTTTTTCTTAGTCATTTTCAAGAAGACTTAGGTGGGTAAACAAATCATATTCATTAAATATTATAAAAATAAATGCAATTAAAACAGCTTAATGGCTAAGTGATTTGGCATTTGACATTTCAACTATCATATTTTTGGGAATTAATGCTAAAATTGAAAGTGAAAGAAATTAAAATAAACAGATTTTGATTACTTAAATGCTACAAATTGAGTGAGGCTTTTTTTCCCCTGTATTTAGTAAAGTTTTAGTTTAGTATTAAATATATTTATTTTTAATCATATAATCATCACTTAATATAGAATTGAATAATTTTAATTATTAAAATAATATACATTTAAGGATTTTTTCTAAAGTTTCATCTCACCAACCCTCCATTCAAACTCGAAACTCGTAATTTAGAACGAGTGAATATTTTTCACTCTGTCATAATTTTAATAGATTATTTTAAAGCTTGGTTTATTAGGAATTATAAAAATACATACACATTTGTATAAAAATTACACTTCAAACTTGAAACTCGTAATTTAGAATGAGTGAATATTTTTCACTCTATTATAGTTTTAATAAATTATTTTTAAAGCTTGATTTATTAAAAATTATAAAAATACATACACATTTGGATAAAAATTACACGTCAGCTCTGACATTTATACATCCACATTTATTGGTTCTTATATTATTACCTTTTCAATTGTTTAATGTCCTTTCCCAATAGAATCTTTGTCCTTCGATTTTATATTAGATCAATATTTTCTATTTTATAAGATATTTAAAAATTATTGATTAATTAATTAATTTTATTATTATTTATATTTAATAAGCAATTTAAAAAATAAATTTTTACATCTTTTACTACGATCAGTGTAGTACGATTTGTGAAACTAATTATATAAATGTTCATGATCATAGAAATTGTTCCTAACAAAGATTATGGTTTTCGAGTTTAAATTTATTTAAACTTTAAAATATCATATTAATTATATAAGTAATATAACTATTTTAATAATTAATTCTATCCATATTAATAAATGATCAAGTAATATGAGTCAAATATTTTTTTAATTAAAAATGCCTATCAATAATATTAATATACCCTCTCAATTTTTTCTATCTATTTAATTTAAAAAAAAGAAGTTCACCTAATTTAGAATAAAATCAATTAATTTAAAGGGATGCTTAGTTTTCTTTATACTGTGCTTGAGGGTGGGCATGATATAATATATATATCGAATTATTATAATATAAAGATTCTAATATTATGGTTTTGATATTATTGTATTTGGTATGATATGGTAATGTTTTAATATTTGTTAGCATTTTACATTATTTGCTATCTAGAAATAATATATCCACATACCTAACTACATACTAAGGTATATACACTATAAAAAAAACGACTTTTAGCGACATTTAATATTGACATTAATAAAGAGTGCTAAAGTCTTTACCGGCATTAGTTAAGTGTCATTAGAACCAATGTCGCTAAAGGCTTTAGAAACATATACAAAGAGTGACAATTGCCGTTAAAAATACATATTTAGGTGCAATTAAGAATTAAATGCCGCTAATGATCATTTTTGTTGTAGTAATAGTTGCATAACAAACACGCGCACATATATATACTAACAAATATGCAACCTAGTATATATTAGTATAAACAATATTTTTAGAAATTAAAATTTTGACTACTCTATTTTGATTGAAATATATTCGAAATTTAATTGATTAACAAAAGGAGTGTTTATACTTTATTTTGAATGTTCATTACATATGTGTAATGTGTTAGTATGATACGATTGAGATTTTTTTCAATTGTTAAAGTCATACTCCAATACTCTATTATACTAGTATATATTAGTCGAAGTTGAACACACTATGATTATCGATTTGTCATACACCGAAATCGAACTTCAAAATACCAAACCATATAAAATTAAGTAAAATGTTTTTAGAACCGCACCGAAATTACAATATCAAAACTATGAAATACCATACCGTACCGTACCATATCATGCCCACCCCTAACTATGCTTATGTTTTAAGTAAGGATCCATTGGTGTTACCAACAAGGGTTGTGGTTGAGTGATAAATATTCTTTCATCTTTAATCAAGATGTCTCAGGTTTGAATCTCCTAAAATGCGGACTCGTCTTTGTTAGAAAACATTTTACCTCTCAATATAGAATTTTTCGACATGAATTCGAGTTTAGTGAGGCGTTATGTTCAAAATGAAGAAGTGAAAATAAAGACGGATAGAGTATTAATGCTAGGTAGTAATCAAGATCAAATGGTATCAAATTAAAAATTAAATCTAGATTAAAAAAATTATAATTTTCAATAATGGATCACAATCTAGATCAAATCATGTGAAATCTGGTAACACTGCACATTTATTCTTAAACACTAATCTCCACTACAGCAATTTGGATATGTTAATTAATAATTAATTAATGTGCTAATCTTTATTTTTAACTGATTCAATCACCTTCACAATATTATTTATTTGGTTGCTATGAAACATTTTTGTGCAGGAGGATAATAATTAATTAAATGTAGTTCCAAATCTCAAACTGAATCTAGTTGCATAAAATTTAATCTAAATCTTGTTTATTTTATTATATATATATATATATATTATCTTGGTACTTTATCACAAAACAACATTTTGATATAAATATATCGAGAATTGTCAAATAAATGAATTGAGTTAAATATGGATGGATTAAATTGAATTGAGTTAATAATAGGCAAGTAAAAAGTTACTTAAGCTGAAATGAGCTAAAATGAGATGATAACTCAATTCGCATAATTTTATTAAGTTGTATTTGACTTATTAACCAAACATAAGAAACTAAAATATAGTTTTCGTGGAAATTAATATTTCCCTCGATATATACTAAACACACCCTAAATGTCTCATAAGTTACTTATAGATCTATTTTGGGGAAATGTATAAGTACCCCCTCAACCTACATGAAATTTCAGAGACACACTTATACTATACTAAGGTCCTATTACCTCTTGAACTTATTTTATAAATAATTTTCTATCCCTTTTCGGCCTACGTGACACTAGCTTAAAAAAAATGTCAACACACGTTGGGCCCACAAGATAGTGCCACGTAGGCCGAAAAGGGGTAGAAAATTATTTATAAAATAAGTTTAGGGGGGTAATAGGACCTTAGTATAGTATAAGTGTGTCTCTGAATTTTCGGGCTTACGTTGAGAGGGTCTTGTGCATTATCCCATCTATTTTTAACTATACTTGAATATATATAAAATGTTAAAGAGGAAAAGCTTTATCTTTGGCTTAATATATTCACGTCTCTTTAAATGTGTCAGAAATTTCATTTAGACACTCAATAACTTAACTAGCTTATTCGAATTGAGAATCTAATCCCATGATAAAGTAATATCGTATAACTATATACTTTTAGTTGAAATTCTGAAAAACTTTGTACACTAGATCTCAAATACATATAAATAATTTAACCACGTAAAATATTTCATCTCCTTTAACCATATACATTATAAGTTATTTTTGAGTCATGCATCGCCCATGTAAATTCAATCCGACCTAATATAGTTTCTATAGAAAAAAACAACACTATTTTGAAAAGGAGTGTTAACGGTTATATTGTTTAGCCGTAACATACATTCCCTTTAAAATAGTTGTTCACCCATGAGAATGAAGGAAGACATATCATATATAAAAAACAGTAAGAAAAGAAAAACAACAAATCGTTTATTTCTTAAAATTGACATTATCAAACAATCCAAGAGGATACTCAGTTTGTGACATTGCAAGTTGTTTCCTGAGATTCAAAGTCTAATTTGGAGCAACCTTTCAATAAAGATATCGTTGATAGATTTTTCACAACTATTAATAGGTACACAATTTTATTCCTGCTAATAAGTATTACATACATAAAATTTTATGGCTTATATACGTTACAAAATCGAGCCAAAAAATTAACCTAGTCCATCGATTTTTGTTTTTCAGTTTCTTCTAAATTTTTTAGGCATGCATCATGCATGGATACTTTAGTATCTCGTATCGAAAATGAAAATAAATTAGATGATTTTAGAATTTACAAGTGAGTATTATATGGTCAATCTAGCTCTTACTATTTTTTTTTTTTTTTTTTTTTTTTGCAAATATTATTGGTTGGCATGGTTTTGGAAACAACATAATTATAATGACATTTTTGTCTCATTCCAACATAAGACTGATTTGGAAATTAAGAGTGTATTTGGTATGAAAGAAAACATTTTTTGGATAATGTTTTAAAATTTTCTCATATTTGGTTGGGACAAAAGTTTTGGAAAATATTTTTCAAATCAATTCATTTTCCTCAAAATTAAGGAAAATGACCTGCCTTCAAAAATTAAGGAAAACATTTTTCAAAACTCTTCTCCAATTTTAAATTATATTTTTTTGGGGAAAAACATCAATTTTAAAAAAATATTTTCAATTTCAAAATTTTATTTTTTCACCCGATCCCTGACCCCCCCCCCGGCCAACCCCACCCCCTCCCCAAAAAATTAATTTTGCTTTTTAAAAATATTTTCAACTTCGAATTTTTATTTTTAAACTCCTACCCCCCCCCCACCCCCTACCAGCCCCCCACCCACACCCACACCCCAAAAAATTAATTTTATTTTTTAAAAATACTATCAACTTCGAATTTTTATTTTTTCACTCCTACCCCTCCCCCCTGCCCCCACCCCACCCACCATCACCCAAAAAAATAATAATTTATTTTTAAAAAATATTTTTCAATTTCATAAATTATTTTTTACTCTAGTAAAAATAAAATATGTCTTTTAAAAATATTTTTTATTCATAAATCAAACACTAAAAATCATTTCCGGAAAATATTTTTTAATCACCAACCAAACATGAGAAAATAAGTCCAAAATTTACTTGTTTTCCAGGAAAACATTTTCTAGGAAAACATTTTCCATGGAAAACATTTTCCTCAATACCAAACACACCCTAAAGGAAAAATAATAATATAGTAGTACTAAATATATAAAAAAATTCTCTTGGTTTATGATTGAAAATGAAATAAAATTTGGACCAACCATTAATTATTATTATTATTATTATTATTATTATTATTATTATTATTATTATTATTATTTATGTTTCCCCTTTAAACTAATTATAGGTTGAGGAAAACCGACTTTCTACCAAATACAATTAAGACAACATAAGTTGTTTAGATTTAATGATCATTCATTTAATTTATTATAATGTTGTTGTCTTAGTGGGTATTGGAATACTAATTATAATAATGTTGTTTAGTGCTCACTAAAAATTTGATGGAATACATATAATTTTGTGGAATATTTAGTTGAGATTTGAGAAGCCATATAGAGAATTATTATTTTTTTGTTTGATATCTATATTCATACTGGAGTTCGATTAATTCAGATTTGTATAGAGTAAAAACCATTGAGGATAGCACTCTCTAGCTACCAAGGATTTTTCTTCAAACCCTAAATTCAACCTTGATCGAGATTTCTAATTAAAGAAAGAACAGTCTCATCCGTGTATCATATCCTCTTTATTTGTTTTCTAAGTACTTTTTTTAGTTTTTATGTACCTACTACACTATGTGTCAACTTTAATTAAAAACCAAGACATAACACCCCACCCCCACCCCCCACCCCCTTGCACCTATTTTTTCAACATTTAATTTTTAACTAATTTTACATTATATCATTCAAAATGTGGCAAAATTTAAGATCTTTTACGTCACATATATAAAGCCCCCCACTTTTAAAAAATATGAGATTTGAAACTTGCATAATTAATTCAAACTACCTAATATGTTGTGGAGCTATCATGTACAAATTAAATCATATGTTTTATTAGAGTTATTAGTGCTTTTATTATGCTATCTATCAATTAAGTCTTGATAATGTTGATGGACTTGTGTTTTAAATGACATTTAGAATATTTATCCTACTATATCTATTATTTTGTGTTGTGGTATCTTAAATGTCAAAATTTCGTTGAATTTAAAGTCGGTAATAAATCACATAAAAGTTCTATATTTTTATTTATAGGAAAATATATAGAAGAAGTTTAGAAAACTCGATAAAGTAGAATGAGAGCAATTTTATAGCCAACAAAAGATAATATGAACAAATGTTATTACTCTGTATATCTTATCAGAAAATTAAAATTACAATCCACTAAAAACGTAACAACTCATTTAATGTAAAAGTGTATTATTCAAATTGCATCATTTATCAATCTCTTTTTCAACCCTATCTCTCATCTTTAACTCTCTCGTAGCGTTCGTCTAAATTATACATAAATACTTTTTAATTAATATATAGTATTTTTTTACTTGTATGTAAAGCATGACTAAATAAATAAATAATTTCGTTTTTTCAAAAATGTATAATTTTACCATAAAAATATTTTTCATAAAAATATTTTTCTTCCCTTAAACACACCCTAGATGAATGAAAAATGAAACTTGAATATGAAAATAAATACACAAGAATGTATGAGATCATTTATCAAGATAGAAGATTCCTTAGTTACTTTTTCTTCGTTCATTTATATTTAAAGCCAACTCTATTTTATATATAATATATATAAAATAAAAATATAATTAAGAAGCTACAATTCTTTTACTACACGAAAATAGTTCTTATTGGAAAAGTCTAAAATAACTTTTCACAAATTAAAACGTGGAGTATTCATCTTAATACATCACTATATATATCATCAAACGATATTGCGTAACGCATCATCTATTAATTAAAATTTTAAATTTAAGTTTTAAATATAAAAAAAAAATTAATCAAAAATATTTTTCCTCAATTTTATACGTTACACATTTTAATTAGTCAGCCTCCAATACAAATACGACATTACATACTTACTAGATATATCTGACCTAGCTGGAATTAATTATTTTTCTTTATTTCCATTTCACTTTTTGTTTCTTGTGAATAATACTACTAATATTAAATAAATTTAGTCTATGAATATCATCATGATCCATAAGGAGCCGCCAACACGTCACGTTGAGTATATGCCATGGAATATATGTTTTTATCTTTTATCATCGAAACGAAATAACTTTTAACGATAATAAATATATATATATATATTAATATAATATATTATAATTTTTATCAGTACTAATTAATTAATTATTATTAAATTCAGTAAAGAATAATTCTTCCAAATGAGACTGGAAGGGCGATCACTATTTAATATTTTATAAGAATAATACTATTAGAATAATTTTATTATTGCTATTTATTATTAGTGGCCTGAATTTATTAGTACTTTTACACCATCAAGTGTGTATAAAATTTAGACATTATATATATATATAAAAAAAAAAATCTATGTTGTAAATTACAATATTACCCCCATCAATAGTGTGGAGAGCAATGAACTCATATTTGTCTTCACTCTCACCAATTATTTGGAGAGTGGAGTTGTGAATGTCAAGTCCATTTTCATGGCTCTCTCTTTTTCCAATTTAATAATACAATTTGTCACTATTTGAAAAGTTAATCATTTTATTTGTTTGCTTATGATTTTTTTTCTTTGCAAATTTACAATTATAATAATAAAATGGCTCATCAAAAATATGACTTTAGATTAAAAAAAGTAGAAGGTTGAAGAATAACGTAGAATATTAGTAGGTAATGAATCATTTTCTCTTTTCGTACGAAATAATAGAGGTTAGTCAGATATATTTTTGCCTCACCAAAAATACTAGTACTTTTATTTTTTTTTATTTTTTTGATTAGCTTACTTGTTTTGTTGTCAATATTTCACTTTTCTTAAATTTTTATTAAAACTTTTTTTGCTCTTGTATATTTTAAATTTGTTCTTAAAATATTTTTTGACTGAAGAATCTATTAAAAATAATCTTACTTTACCTTACCAAAAAAAAATAAGGATAAAATTATACAGACTCTACTTTTTTAAATTTAACATCCTTTTTTTAATTTCTTGATCATGTAAAATTAGTTTCTTAAAAATAAAGGTCATTATTCCATTCCTTTATTTTTACTCTTTCTTTAACCCCACCCACCCCCACCCCGCAGGTTCATTTTAAAAAATATATTTTATAAATTTTAAATTTTCGTATGACATGTTAAGATTATAAGATTAAAATTTAATACATCTTTCTAATTTAAGATCATAAAATTTAATTTTCCTTCTTATTTTTCAAAATTTTATAGTAAATCAAAAGCAGAGAAATCAATAAACTGAAATGAGAAAATACAATCATCGCAAATATTTAAATGATTTGACCTTTGTGTTTGAAATTTCGTACGTAAGGATAGGGTAATAAAATATCATAAAAACAAATCACAAAAATTTATTTTCGCAATTTGTAATTTTTTTTTATGGAAGAGCTTATCTAAAACGACATTTGTGGCCAATGTTTAAATGCTAATAAAAATAAATAAATCAATATGAACTTAGTTTAAAAAAAAAACTTATAATCCTCTTTATTTTCTAAGGACAAGATGCATATGAAATTAGTAACCAGAAAAAAAAAAGCAAATATATAAATATAAATTAATAACCAAAATGTTCAAAAGTTGCTAGTGAAAGAATTTTTTTAGTAGTTACAAAAGTATTTTATGCAATAAATTTGATTTTTTATTTTTTTTCAACCACTTATTTTATTTGTAAATGTAATAAGAGGGGTATTTTGTTTTTGCTTCTTTCATTGTTTCATATGCATAATTTCCACATGCGTTGGAGCCCAAGAAAATATATTGTCGGTGCAGACCAATTATTTGAAACTTTATTATTAAAAATATATAGACTAAGATAATATTTTTTTTATTCTAACTTAAGTCAGTAAAAAAATAATTACTAACTTCAATAAAATAATAAGATAATATATTTTTAGAAGACCTCTTTATAAATATTTGGTTTCATCAATATTATAAATTAATAATTCTTTAAATGTACAAATATATGTAAGACAAGTGAAATATGATTCTATTGTATTTTTTTGTTAAAATCTTAATCTAGTTGAAACTCATCTCTAACTTTTCTTATTGCATCAAAAAGTTCAGGTATTGTCTTTTTGAACTGCACCATATAAATATAAAGAGCCCTAGATGCGATAACTGTTTTCTTAAATATAACTAGTAAATATAGGTTAGAGTGGAAGTTTGAGAATTTTACGTCAAATTGAATATGAATAAATAAATACAATCTTAACAAAAGATCTATCTGTGTATTTAAATTGAGGTCACTCATGATGCAGAATGAACTAATTCGCCATTAATTTTCATATAAACTTAAATTTTCCTTGAAATTAAATTTGTCTCTAACTTATAATTTCTGTAAATAATTAACAATTAAAATGTAAAATTTATATCCTCTACATCACACTTCACTTCCACTAAAAGCAATCTAAAAGCTATTGATGTGTCTAATGAAAAAAGTAATAATTAATGTGTTAAGTAAAAGCAAAATATCGACAAGAATTTTTTATCCTATAAGTTGCATACTAGTATATATATTGACATAAAGTAAAATGATTCGATACTCCTTTCATTTTATTTTATTTGTCATAACAAATAATATATCTAACATATTTATCACTATTAGTATAATTGAAAAGATGTAATATTAGAATTAAATAAAAATAATGTAATAAGAATAATACTTTAATTAACATTTTTCTAAATAAAAAAAAAATAAGTGTGACAATTAAAATAAATTAGAGAAATTTTCCACATATAATTATTGAAAACAATGAGATATGGGAGTCACATAAGAAAATGACAAACAAAACTAGAACAATAATATTCTTTTTAAGTTGGTAATTCATCTAATTTTGTCCTCTACACGTCACCTCTTACAGAAAAATACAAAAATAATAATTAGTGATATTTAATATGCTCAAAATCCCCTTGTTCATAATTTCTTGTCATTATTTTTTAAATATATTAAAATTTAGAAATAATGAGCCAACATGAATTAGATCTTATTCATTTTATATTTTACAACTTAATAATTAAAGTTCATTTACGGGATGAAAATACATAAATATATTCAATATTTTTATTAGTATTCTAACTTATGTAAATTTTGAATTGCATAATACATAAATAAATAACTTAATTTTGAGATCTCTCTTCTGTGAGTGTCAGTGAGAAAATTTATAATTGTCAATTAATTTAACTTTGTATCATGTAACATAATACATAATGAAAAACTTAATTTTGGATCCCACACTTAATGCATGTGGAGGAATGAATCGTAAAAAAAGAAGAGATATTCTAGTTGTAGGTTATGTGATGAAACTATTTTAGAAACGGAATTCTAATTCATCTTGTCATTTAATTATTTATGCACGATTAGATTTTAGTAATTTGACAATTTAAATTTTATTAATTAAAAACGTTTATTCGGTATCTATAATCTATATAAAAGCTCAACTTTTAAATTTGCATTGCATTACATAGTACATAAACAGGTGTCTCAACTTTGAAATCTCTCCCTCAACGTTGATGGAGGGTTTGAATCGGAAAAGAATAAGAGAGATTTTAGTTATAGATACCTAATGAAATAATCGTCAAAATCGATATTTTAGTTATAGATACCTAATGAACAGTCGTCAAAATTGAGATTTTATTTCTCTTATCATTTAATAATTCATAATCATATTTATATAATTTGTAACTAAGCAATTTAAAATTTATTTAATAAATGCAAATGAAAAATACATCGATGTATATTTATAATTTTTCGACCAGGGATCCATGAATCAAAGACAACATCTCCCCATGGCCTTTCGTCTCTGAGATTGTCCTTCTTTCTTACTGATCAGGGATCCATCCTAACCCTAGGTCATGTAAAATAATACACATATACCGACAACTTAACTCCCTCACATTCTACGCCCCACTTGAAAAAGTTAATTCGATATTTCATATAAAATCCCAATTAATTTAAATCTGTACCGTATAACATAATACTTAAATGGATACCTCAATTTTTATTTTGCTGTAAACGATGGATAAATTGAATCAAAAATAAAAACAGAGATGTAGATATCTAATGAAATCATCATCAAAACTCAAATCTTATTCATTTTACCGTTAAAAATCATAATCAGATCTAAACAATTTATAACTTGCCAATTTAAATGAAAAGAAATATTCAATTTCTATGTACGACTTTCAAACGTTCATGAATCATAAACGTATCTCTCCATAAACTTTCACCTCTGAAAATATTATTCCTTCTTAATATCCCAACATCCATCCTAACCCTAATTAATTTAAATTCATATCACGTAACTTAATACACGAAAACAACTCAAACTCCCCTCCCCCCTAACCCCAACCCCAACTTGACCCCAAAGACTCACCTATTGCAACAAACACACAAAAGCATAAGTCAAGCACTTGCACTCCACAATTTAACTTTTTTTTTTTTTAACTTCTATTCCCCTTTTTGTATTTACCAAACAAAAACAAATTTCTTATTTTCCTCCCTTTATTCTCTCTCATCCTTTTTTCTTGTCTACCTAGATTTTCTCTTTCTTCCAAATAAAATAAAATAAAATAAAATTACTAAAATTAAAAAAATAAATAAAATTCATCAAAAATATTCTTCAAAGATTAGACCAATGACCACCCAATACCCATCACTCTATTACATTTCTTGTCTATAAAACTTTTTTGCCCTTTCTTTCTCCCCTAAATTTAGGTCAATTCTCCTTCTTGAATTCCCTGTTGTTCTTTCTTCTTCCTTTTACATTTCCCAGAAAAATCTTAACCCTTTGATTCAGCTTTTTTGTTCTATATATTTTCTTGAATTTTGGCTCTAATTTCTCAATTTTCTGTTGAAAAATTGTATATTTAAGGAGATTTAGCAAATGGGGTCTTCAAAAATTTCAACTTTTTTTGTTCAGATTATTGGATTGATTGATTCTTGCTGAGGTTTGAGCAGCTGGGGTTGCTTGAGAATTTTCATTTTTTTTCCTAGTTGAGAAATTTTGGTAGGGAAAAATGGCAGCTGGTCCAATTGAGTCAACAGTGGTTGTGGTGGTGGATGAGTCTTCTCGTCGTTTTGGAGATCTGAGAGGTGTCCAGTGGCGTATTGATTTGGGGATTTTGCCTTCTTCTCCATCTTCAACCATTGATGATCTTCGTCGTGTTACCGCTAACTCACGTAGAAGGTATAGAATCTGCTTTGTTTTTTTTTACCCTTTTGGGGTTGTTATGTTTGTTTCTGTTGGTTTTCTTGTTTGTTGTGATAAAAAGATGAAACTTTACACTTTTTGTTGATTTGTGAAAAAATTGGAAAACCCAACTTGAGATATGATGTAAATGGAGGCTATACAATTGTGCTGATGATGTGTGGATATGTTTGATGGTAAAGAATAGTATGTTGCTAGCAGTTGACTAATTTGATTATCTATTTATATAAACACAATTGTATTTGCTTTTGAGATGTTCTCTAACACATCATTAACATAATTGTTGTGTTGAGATGATCTGTTTACTTGCTTGTCTGATGCTAAAGAATAATATGTTGCTAGCAGTTGACTAGTTGGATTATCTTTTTTGTCATTGTTTTCTTGTCAGTTTAGTGCAGAGTTGTTGTTCTGAAGTTTATTTACATGGAAGCTCTTCTTTTCCAAGTCCAGATTTGAGATCCTAGGTTTTAGAGGCTGTTAGTTTCTCAAATCTTGTGTTGAACACCTATAGAAAGTTAAGGATTGAAAGCTTGTTCTTGATTGTTTGTATGCTCAGCAACTTCCGCAGCTGGATTTGCCAGATTTCTAGATATATGATGTATACATTCACTCATTTTAATATCTTAAGCTCATTTACAAGTAAAATAATGTTGCATCTCATAAGCATGTTTTTCCTGAAATAGTAAAAATGTAGACTGAATGTACTGATATAAAAATGTTTTGTGTGCATTGCTCAATTTGATTGTACTGCTTCTTTTCAAAGTTTGTGATGATCCAAATTCCAGTGTGTTAGTTTCTTTTTATTTCTATGTCCTCAGTATGATAATGAGGTTTGTAATGTATAATGTTTTTGTGTAACATCTTTTTGGTTGTGTAGGTATGCTTCTTTGAGAAGACAACTTCTTATTGATCCACATGTGCCTAAAGATGGAAGTAATTCTCCTGATCCTGTCATAGACAATCCACTGTCACAAAACCCTGGTAGGATATTTGCATCATTTTTTCATTTTCTTATCTTTTAGCAAGTGCAACGCTGAAAATTGTTCAAACTTCACCACACCTTCAAACATTTGAAACTTTTTCAAGATTCTTTTTTGATAAAAACCATCCTGAAGAACTTCACAAAAGACCATCCTGGAGAAACGGTTATTGTGTCCTGCTCTTGAAAAGTATATTTCCATTTTACTGTCTGAATTAGTAATTATTTGTCAGTTCTTGTATTTCCACTTTACATTAGAAAGTACTTGGAGAAACTGTAGCTTGTGGTTGAGTATATGCTAATGGTGGTGCTGCAATGCAGATAGCATGTGGGGTCGCTTCTTCAGGAATGCTGAACTGGAGAAGATGGTGGACCAGGATCTTTCGCGTTTATATCCTGAGCACGGTAGCTATTTCCAGACTGCTGGATGCCAAGCCATGTTGAGGAGGATTCTGCTACTTTGGTGCCTTAGACATCCAGAGTATGGTTACAGACAAGGTAAAAACATTACATTGTCAAACTTATCATGTGCTACTGCTTACTGTTGAAGTGGAATAAGGCCTTTACTAGTCTGTGGCATCTCGTTGAGATACTTTTTCAGTTCTTAAATAGTTAATCAAGATGTAAATTCTTCAAGCTTAGAAATCAAAGAGCAGGCATTCATACCTGCCCGGCCCGTCCTTTTCATAACGAATGACATGCATCTATAATGTAAGCTTGGGCTCTCTCATGTTCAATTGTATCAAGATTGTTTCTGCGAACCTATTAATTGTTCACATGCTCTACAGCTGCCTTCAAGTTTGCAGTTTGTATATCATTTTTTTTATAACCGTGGTGTCCGGGCCAGCTTGTGCACACCTTGACTAATTCAATGGTATGCCTGCCACCTCCCACCACCAACAGGCACTAGGTAAACTCTATCCACCAAAGCTAGGACAGATGGGAAGAAATCACCTAGAACCTGTTACTTCATGGTTTTTGCCCACCTCATTGACCATGAGGCCACACCCTTCGGTGCTGCTTGTATAGCAGCTTATGAGGTCCAGATAGTTCATTTGCTCTTGATTTCATCACTCTATGCTGTCATACCCTCCTTTTTTGAGTCCTTTACTTTCTGATCTTGAATTTATCATGTAACCTAGTGCCTTAATTGGTAACCATCTATCATATTTGTCTTCTCATTATTAATGGAGGAACTTTTTGCTTCTCTGTTTGCAGGAATGCATGAACTACTGGCCCCACTTCTTTATGTTCTTCAAGCTGATATGGAGCATCTTTCTGAAGTGAGGAATCAGTACGAGGATCATTTTGCTGACAAATTTGATGGATTCTCATTTCATGAAAATGACTTGACATATAAGTTTGATTTTAAAAAGTTTTCGGAATCTACGGATGATGACATTGGATCTGAGAAGAGTCCAGGGAGAATTACTAGTTTAACTGAACTTGATCCAAAGGTTCAAGCAGTTATTTTATTAAGTGATGCATATGGTGCTGAAGGTGAGCTTGGTATTCTTCTATCTGAGAAGTTCATGGAGCACGACGCGTATTGTATGTTTGATGCTCTGATGAGTGGAGCTGGTGGTGCTGTTTCTATGGCACAATTTTTCTCTCCTGCACCATATGGTACTTTGCATACTGGATATCCCCCTGTTATTGAAGCCTCAGCAGCATTATACCATTTACTTTCACTGGTTGATTCCTCCCTCCACAGTCATCTTGTCGAGTTAGGAGTTGAACCGCAATATTTTGCACTTCGCTGGTTACGAGTACTATTTGGACGTGAATTTGCACTTGAAGACTTATTGATAATCTGGGATGAGATATTTGCGTGCGACAACAAGAAGTTGGGAAAACCTTGTGAAAATGATGGTGACTCTAGCTCTGGAGTCTTAAATTCATCCAGGGGAGCATTTATATCAGCTTTTGCAGTTACTATGATACTTCATTTGAGGTCTTCGTTGCTTGCGACGGAGAATGCTACTAAGTGCCTCCAGAGATTGCTAAATTTTCCAGAAGATATAAATCTGGGTAAACTGATAGCCAAGGCAAAATCATTGCAGGCTCTGGCAATGGATGCCAATAATTCAGCCCCAATAGTTGATTATACTGGAGACTATGGTAGAAATCACTCAACGGTTATAAGAGGTCACAGTCATTCAGTTGATTTAAGTTGCCCAAGAACTCCACTTGGCTCCTTAGTACCTGAAAGCTACTGGGAAGAAAAGTGGAGAGTTTTACACAAGGAAGAAGAGAGCAAGAAAAATAGTGCTGAGAAACAAGTTCCATCCCGAAGAAAAGGTTGGTCTGAGAAAGTGAGAATGCGTCTTACCAGAACTGAGTCTGATCCAACCCCATCTACAGTTGATAATGGAAGAAAAGTTTCCAAGTCATCAGTGAGGAGGAGTTTGTTGAAAGATCTTGCTCAGCAGCTTGGCGCCGATGAAGATGCAGAAAAACTTATTGATGATGAAATTAAGGAGCAAGAAGTTCCAGTTGACGTTGTCGGGCAAGAAGATAATGATGGAAATTTTACTTGCACATCTGAACAGTCGGGCTCAACTGGAAGTGCCGCTAGTGAACAGAATTCTTCTATATTCTCAGATCCCCAAAGTCCTGTTAGTGATGCAAATGATCATGGAAATAGATCTGAAAGAAGTAGTGTTGCATCAAATTTCTCTGCCGATGAAAATGATGCTGATGGCTATAGTGCTGAGGTATCTTGTACTAATCTGGAAGTTCCACCTCTCCCTGGTTCTGATCCCCCTCAGGAGACCTCGGGAAAATTGGAACAAAGTGTTGATTCTGGAGAAAAAAGTCCAGCTGGCTTGAAGGAGCGGAAACTTCTATCTGGTAAATTTCAGTGGTTATGGAAATTTGGACGAAATGGTGGGGAGGGGACATCCGAAAAAGGGGTCTGTGATTCCACAAAAGCTGACAATTGTGGGAATAATCCCGATGATCCTGCTGTATTGCCCACCGCTGATACATCTAATAACAGCGGAATTAGCAAAGGAGAATCTGTAGATCAGAATTTAATGTTTAGTCTGAGAAATCTCGGACAGTCTATGCTTGAGAACATCCAGGTAAAGACTAATATCTTGCTTAACCTGTGTATGTTGTTTGATTTTTATCATTTTGAAAGTATCCATTGTGGACATAACTTTGTCATCCGAATTCGCACCCTCAACTTTCTGAAGGCAAAGACCCTATGCATCCATTTGTTACTTCTAAACCAATTACATTGAGTTGTCTGCTTAGATCCATCAGTACATCTAATATAGTTGTATGAGTTGTGAGAAACTAATCTTCCCAATTGATTTCCGTCATTTCGATCACATGCAATATCAGCAGTCTGTTTATGGTATATACTATATTACACAATGTGATACAATTCTCTCATCATTAATCACTCATCATTTGTACAGGTGATTGAATCAGTCTTTCAGCAAGATCGCGGTCAAGTTGGAACCTTAGAAAACCTTTCGAAAAATGTTCTAGCTGGTAAAGGACAAGTAACAGCCATGGCAGCTCTGAAAGAGCTTCGGAAAATCAGTAACCTCCTCTCGGAGATGTAAGGAGACGTAGAGTTCGTTAAGTCTGTACATAGGTCTAGTAATTAAAATGTTTCAATTGCAGAATAATCAAAGTCTTATTCGGCTTCTTATATCTCAACTGTGAGCGATTCAAAATTTTGATATGTATCCAGGATCTTATATGTAAATACAAAATCCCCTTCAAGTATCATTTTTCATTTATGAAATGTAGCAGTAGATGATATTTCTGTCCAGACAAGTCAATGCTCTTGCTTTTCAAGTACAAGAAACAAGGTAACTGAGTCTGATAAGTTGATGGTTAGCGTAAACTAGCCAACTTATAACAATTCCTTTGATCTGGAACCCAACGATTTTGTACTGTAGGTCTTGAATTGTTTGAGATTGAGGCATAATTGATTAAAATTACACTAACGAGAGATCTCAAGTTCGACCCCTAGTCCAGCCTCTTCAACATATCTCGATATTTTCTGCACTATCCATGAAGCTTGTTTTGGTGCAATGTCTTACATTTGTCTCTCTTTACTATAGTACATATGCAACAAACATGTACTACGTTGTACAACGCTACTGATAATCTGTCATTTCAACAGATTAGCTCCCTCATGGGATCATCAAGGATTTCAAACAGAGATGGAATGAATTAGCATCAATAGTCAATAATCAAAGTAAAGAAACCCAAAGAAGAAATTCTTCATATTGGGGTAAAGATTTATATTTCTATACCAGTAAAAATACACTTATTCATTTGCTTCATTGCATCTAAGATACAATATGAGGCACAAAAGGTCACATATTACTGATTGACAACTGTTATAAAGAGTGAATATCCAAGCAGCTAATATTGGTTTTTCATACCTCAATACCGAGCTTTAGCTAGTTTCTTCTGTTGCTTGGCACGTTCAACAGATTCTTGGATTTGTCTGTCATGCTCTCTAATTATTCTATCCACATCGATAGGTTTTGATGCAGATGAAAGTGGATCAAAATATTGATCGTCTTCCACCAAGTCAAGCCCATCTGATTCTGCAGGAGGAAACTGTTCAAGTTGGTTCTTCTCTACCTTGGTGTTATTGCCTATTCCTTCCGCCATTTTTTCCTTGTCAGACATCATCCATTCAGCATCTTTTAGGATCTGTCTCTTGTGCTCTTCCAGTAACAGCTGCATATTAGTCGATTTGGCAGGTAAAGGAGTAGAAATTTGGCCATTTGCAATAGCTGCATTGCTAGTTGATGTTGATGGACATAAAGAATGATTCTTCTTTCCCTTAGAGTCATGGTCATTCCCTTTAGCTGTTGATCCCTTCTCAAGCTTCGCGCACCTAGCAGGTTTGAGTAAATCATGCATCTTATCTGATGGAGAAGGTAATGGACCTGACCACTTCTTCTTTCCTTTGATATCATGAATTGGTTCTTTCCTTATTGCTCTCTGACTATTCCTTTGATTAGGAGTAACAGAACTCTCTGAGCCCTCTTTTCTGCTGGACACCTGAAAACATTCAGAAGAGTTTGTTCCTTCATCTAGAACACCTCCTGAGACATATTCATTTGTTTTATCAAGCCTATTCTGGGCTTCTGAATGGGCAATGAGTCGCTTTCTGTCTATGTTACTCTTGAATTCTGCATTAGCTTCAGATGCTGGAATTGCTCTTACACTTCTATTGCGTTCATAATTCCGGACCCTTCTGAGGGGGCATTGTGGCAAACTTGAGGGATCACAAGCAAATGGTTCTGTTGTGAAGAACTCATTCTGAAGAGCAAGAGCTGCAGTCCCTCGATATTCAGCTTTTAAGGAAAGTAAAGTATCCATTAGTCCTACAGAAGCTGCAGGAAGATCATGAAAGGTCGCATGAAGAATCCGTCTGTAAGGCTCTATTGGCCTAAATATCTTTGCATTAGGCAATTTGGATTTTTTCCAAAAATCATCAGATGGAGAACCACATAGCTTGAAGATTTTATGCAGTTGCTCAGCTTCAGTTCTACCAGGCATAATAGGCTTGCCAGTAAATAGTTCACCAAGTACACAACCAACACCCCATAAATCAACTCCAATTCCATAACTATTTGATCCAAGCAAAAGTTCTGGTGGCCGATACCAGAGAGTCACAACATTGCTAGTTAATGGCCTGCTTTGTTCTGGATCAAAAAATGTTGACAACCCAAAATCTGCAATTTTCAGGATACCTTCTTTGCTAACTAACAGGTTAGAAGTTTTTACATCTCGATGCAAGATACCACGACTATGGCAGTGATCAAGCCCTTTCAGCAGCTGGTTCATGTAACATTTGATCTCAGGTTCAGAAAACTTGAAGCCATTTTGTTCTTGAATTGCCTTGAGATCATATTCCATGAAATCAAAAACAAGGTACAAACTATAGGACGTTTTTGAGGTGATTACACCTTCCAATTTAATAACATTGGGGTGATCACCAAGCCTTCTCAATATAATGATCTCTCTTGCCATAAACTTTACACTCTCAGGATCAAGATTGTCAAAGCGAACCTTCTTCAGAGTAACAACCTTATTGAGCAAACGATCACGAGCCTTGTAGACATTACTGTAAGTTCCCTGACCAATTTTATCTATTTTCTCAAATGTATCTGCTTTTCTTGGAACCCATCCATTCAAAGCATCACCTGCAACTGAAACAAGCCAGTTAGGCCATCCAGCAACAACTAGTTCACCTTCTATCCCTTTTGGTACTCCTCTGCTGAGTCTTGAATTCGGTTTCCGTCTACTGGTGTGAAGGATTTCATCCTTCTCTTCTGCCACAAATGTCTCAACTACATCTGTGCCTTCTACTGATTGATCCCTCATAGTTCCATGACTGGAACCCATAGTTTTCCAAATGAAAAACAATCTAACTCTTGTTTTACATTCAAATAACAACACAAACTAATTCTTTTCTCCTAAAGCTTTGCTTACATACCAAGAAAACAAATATTTTTAGCTAAAGGTATGAACTCAAGGGAGTTGACTTCATAAAAGCAATAATAGTTGTAATCAAAGACTTAGTCCTACCAAAGACTGATGAGAAATGTCTTAGCAATTTCCTAGAAATAATATTATACTGTATCTCACTAGGGAGAGTAAGAAAACTTGAGTTTTCTTTTGTATAGGAATTCTTAGATGAGTAAATTTAAGATTCACTGTTTTTGGTACCGCAGAAAATATTTTTCGAAAAATCAATTATTTTCTGAAAGAACTTTCCTTGAAAAAGGTTACCCTTAACGAGAGATCTCAAGTTCTACCCCTAGTCCAGCTTCTTCAAACATGTACATGTGTAATGTCCTACATTTCTCTCTCTTTACCATAGTACATATGCAACAAACATGTACTACGTTGTACAACGCTACTGATAATCTGTCATTTCAACAGATTAGCTCCCTCATGAGATCATCAAAGATTTCAAACAGAGATATAATGGATTAACGTCAACAGTCAATGATCAAAGTAAAAAACCCAAAGAAGTAATTCTTCACATTGGGATAAAGATTTATCATTTCTATACCAGTAAAAATACACTTATACATTTGCTTCATAGCATGTAGATACAATATAAGGCACAAAAGGTTACATATTACTGATTGACAACCTTTATAAAGAGTGAATATCCAAGCAGCTAAAATTGTTTTTTCATTGTTGTTTTCATACCTCAATACCAAGCTTTAGCTAGTTTTTTCTGTTGCTTGGCACGTTCAACAGATTCTTGGATCTGTTGGTCATGCTCTCTAATTATTCTATCCACATCGATAGGTTTTGATGCAGATGAAAATGGATCAAAATATTGATCGTCTTCCACCAAGTCAAGGCCATCCGATTCATGCATTTTATCTGATGGAACAGGTAATGGACCTGACCACTTTTTCTTTCCTTTGATATCATGAATTGGTTCTTTCCTTATCGCTCTCTGAGTATAATTATCTGAGCCCTCTTTTCTGCTGGACACCTGAAAAAATGCAGAAGAGTTTGTTCCTTCATTTACAAAACCTCCTGAGACATATTCATTTGTTTTTTGAAGCCTATTCCAGGCTTCTGAATGGGAAATGAGTTGTCTTCTGTCAATGTTACTCTTTAATTCTGCATTAGCTTCAGGTGCTGGAATTGCCCTTACACTAGCATAATTCCGGACCCTACTCCCCTCGATTTCAGTCTTTTTTGCATCGATCTCTTTGCTAGGAGTGCATTGTGGCAAACTTGAGGGATCACAAGCAAATGGTTCTGTTGTGAAAAACTCATTTTGAAGAGCAAGAGCTGCAGTCCCTCTATATTCAGCTTTTATGGAAAGTAAGGTGTCCATTAGCCCTACAGCAGCTGCAGGAAGATCATGAAAGGTCGTGTGAAGAATCCGTCTATACGGCTCTATTGGCTTCAATATCTTTGCATCAGGCAATTTATATTGTAGCCAAAAATCATCAGATGGAGTACCACAGAGCTTGAAGATTTTATGCAGTTGCTCAACTTCAGTTCTACCAGGCATAATAGACTTGCCAGTAAATCTGTGCCTTCAACTGATTGATCCTGACTAGAACCCATAATCTCTGAGTCTTGTTTTACATTCAGATAACTAATTCTTCTTTCCTAACATACCAAGAAAACATAACATTTTTAGATAAAAAAGGTATGAACTCAATTATAGGGACTTGACTTCATAATAGTTGTAAACAAAGACTGATGACAAGTGTCTTAGCAATTTCCTAGAAATAATATTGTACTGTAGCTAGCTCATTCAGACTGAGTTTTGTTTGGTAGAGGAACCGAATCCGAAAGAGACGCAACAGCAAGAGGAGGGGGGGGGGGGGTGCACGGAAGATGGTCCGCTCCGAAAAGCTGAGTCTTTTGGTTGCCCCCCCCCCCCCCCCCCTTATGTGGTTGGCCTTCTTACCAGTCTGCCTCCTTTCTCTTGATGGAATATATCCCCAGATGTATCACTCATCCCGCTCCCCACAAAGCTGTAAGGTCTTCTTGTGTGTTATAATCTTTACGGGAATGAATCGCATATGTTGGTTGAGAATTGCTCGGGAATTCATTGATAATGACTTTCCCAGGTTCTAGGGAGGCTTTTGTCGATCGAGCCGCTTTCCCTCTACACGCTATGCTATCCTCGGCAACGATATCATCATCGGAGATGAGTGTTATTGCGAGCTAATTCCGCCACTGAATGTTCCATTTTCGTTTGGAGAAATCGTTAGTATCTTCAGTTGGTGCTTTGGAGTTTGCTAAGCGGTTCTTCGTACGCGGAGTGACTAAGGACCTTTTTCCAGTCTCCTGTCACATGTTAAGATCCTTAATTAGTTCCATATCCCTTGTTGCTGTAATGAGGACTATTATGTCTAAGAATCTTCCATTGTCGTATCTACGGGAAGCTAGATACCGGGTATATACTCGACGCATGACGCCTCTTAGGAGACACTGGAATTAACATTTCCTCGTCTTTCACTCACCGAACGGTGTATGCCCTCTCCCCCAAAAAAGAATTAACAGAGAGCACAACATTCTCCCAAGTACATTCTATTTTTGTTTCACTAGTCAACAACGTAATCACATGCTCTTAAACACAATTATAAAAACACAGTTTAACATCACCCTCTTACAAAGAAGAGTATATTTCATTTTTCTTTACTGTGGAGAACACACATTCTCATAGATTTTATTGTTTAGCTCATATATATTTGTTCAGCTTAGTATATCTATATCATGCATGTTCAGTACATTTCAAGTACTAACGCATACTCTGTGCTACATCTTTTCATGATGTAGGTTCAGGTACTCGGCATCCAGATCACGCATAGATCAATTTTCAATCCGCATTCAGCAGGTTTAGTGGTGAATCCTCATATTTAGAGGAAAATAGACATGCTTTCATTATAGTCTTTACTTTCAAATTTCAATTTTTGTTAGAGTTAACCGGGGGCATGTCCCAACAACTCATTTCAGTTAGAGACTTTTCAGACATAGTAGTAGATGCAACTTGAGTTGGTAAGTGGTGTTTCAGTCATCACTAGACTTTCATTATATATTATACATTCAGGCTAGTTGAGATTTTTCCCACTTTCAGTTATTCATTGTTTTAGCTTCTGCGTAGTACATGTCTTATTCAGTTATTCTCACTATGCTTAATATATGCCAGACACAGAATTAGCTTGAATTGTTAATTTTAATAAAATTTGAAATTTATAAACTCTAGAAATCCGTATATTACTCAGTTTAATCACCTTAGAAATCGTGTCACTATACCCATAGGTCACAAATATCATACAAAATCCAATAAAATTGATAAAATACGAAAAACATGTAGAAAAAAAAAACAATCAAGACGGTTGTTATAGTTATGATTTTTAACATAGAATTGTACAAAATAAAATTCAAGATACAATAGATATTATAAGTTTTGATTTCAGTATGTCTTCTTAGTTCATATTTAAATATTTCATCAAAATTCGTTGTATGCATTGTAAATATTCCAATATTAAATTATTATTCTAGAACAATTATAATTTTGCCTTTACTATTTACTTACCAATGATATTTGTGTTCCTAGATTTTTTAGTAGAATAATTATTGTCTTACCATTATTTTCATTTGATTTTGGTATGTAATATCTAAAATATACACATGCCAAAAAAAAATATATTTAGTTACTAAACTATACTTAAGTAATTAGATTCTCACATAATTAATAAATAACTTTCCAAAACTCAAACAATTTTTTTGTTATAAATAGTCATTCCATTTGTTCATTCTATACCAGTGAAACAAACTTTCTCTTATAATCTTTTTCATGTTCTTGTTGGTTATTTTCTAGTTCTTAACTCTTTTTATTAAGAGAAATGATATTTTCTCTTATTTTTTTACTTTTTATTTTCTTATGGTTTCTCTATAGATCTTTTTATGCATTTCTGATAAAAAAAGAGTTTTAAAAAAATTATGCTTATACTTTTGTAATTATTTTTTTTATTTTCTTGATCTTGTTGAAAATGGTACATTTATTTTGGAGTTTAAATTAGCATTTGTCACTGTTGTAAAGTAAATCATAGGTATTATGCTTTTTCTATTCATAACCTCTAAATATTAGTTTAATACCTTAATATATCTTTTGATATTTCCCATTTTTATCAATATAAATTCATCTTCTTGGTTTCATGAGACCTAATCCAAATTTATTAATTTCATTCTACAGTTGTTTACATCTCTATTTTATTTATATAAGGTGAAACGTCATCATAACTAAAAAATAATAAATTTTAAAAGAATTTAAAGAATTATTTTTTAAAACAGAGTCACCACCTAATTTTAGAAAAAATGAGGAAACTAATTCATTAATTAATTAATAAAAAAATATTTATGAAACCAATAGATACTTGTTTAAACATTGTGAATGAGTCTCTTGAAGTTGTGGAGTTAATATTTCCCGAATACTAAGCTTGTTGTATTAAAAAATTGTACACTCATTGGGATCGAGGAATTGCGGGCAATTTCATGTTCTCTAATGAGTGGACAATTTTTTAATATAACAATCTTCATATTCGGGCAGTATTGACCAACAACTTTTAGAGACTCATTCCCAATGTTTGAGCAAGAATCTATTAGTTTCATAGATGTTTTTTTATTAATTAATGAATCAATTTTTCAGTTTTTCCTAAAATTAGGTGGGGACTCCACTTTAATATTATTTTATTTTTTTAACTCTTTTAAAATTGATTACTTTTATACATTAAAAGATACTCATTATGTGATATTTTCTTCTCTTCTACCACAAATGTGATAGTTGAAAATTTTTCACAAATGAAAAATAATCTAAGTCTTGTTTTACATTCAGATAAAACAATTTTTAGATAAAGGAATGAACACATCAAGGGACTTGACTTCATAAAAATAATAATAAAGAATTAAGATTTTCGTATCCTAAGATTTTTTAGTAGAATAATTATTGTCTTACCATTATTTTTATTTGTTCTTAATTTGGAATGTAATATGAAAAATATTTACTCATTTATGTCAAACTATTAAATAGATACATTGTAATTACTAAACTATAATTAAGTAAGTACATTCTCACCTAATTAATAAAATATCTTTCCAAAACTCAAATATTATTTTGTTATAAATTGTCATTTGATTGTCTCATTCTATATCACTGAAATAAATTTTCTCTTATAATATTTTCTTATCCTTTATGGTTATCTTTCAATTTTTCAGTATTTTCAATAAGAAAAATTATATCCTCATTTTTTTTTTGTGATTTCTTTGTATTTTGTGTTTTTCTATAAGGAAAAATATTTAAAAAAATTATGTTGATTGTTTTTGTCTTATGCTAATATTTTTTCAATTATTATTTTAGTTAGTTTCATCTTTTTGAAACTCTACATTAGTTTTAGGGTTTAAATTAAATTTTGTAGCTTTTGTAAAGTAAATGTAGATTTTAGTCCTAAACAATCAAGTTATATTTAATTTCGTTTATTCTTATGACCCTATTTAACTTCATGCTTGATCACTATATGTGCTGCAAGTAAATGATTTACTATATGTCATATTTTTCAGTTTTTCCACATAGTATATGAAAAATGGAAATTTCAGGCAGATAATAGCTTAGTTCTTTGTATTTAATATCAACATATAAAAGAATGACCAAGAACACATCCTCCTCCTAAGATCCATTCTATTTTTGTTTCACTAGTCAAAAACATAATTACTGTCACGCTCCGAAGCTACCCTTAGGATGTGGACACGGGACCTAGAATCACAAGTGATCCAGAGTTAATCCGGCTGGCATAATCATGAACATACTAAAGATAATAAACTGTAGTTGAAGCTTAAAAGATGAAGTAAATCTGAAATGATGAGGAATACCCATATACAAAACTGTATATATGAAATTTGAGAGTTTTAATACAAAAGAGATACTCCCTCCGTCCGAAATTGTTTGCCATATTGCGCTTTTCGAAAGTCAATTTGACTAATTTTTAAAGTTAAATTAGATTATATTAATTCGATATTTTAAACAAAAAAATTAGATATTCTAAAACTATATGAAAAGTAGTATAAATTGTAATTTTTTGCATATTAATATGATCAAAAAATACATCTTAAATGTTAGTCAGAGTTTTTATAATTTGATTTTAAAAATAGAAACTATGACAAAAAATACCGGACGGAGGGAGTATCAAACTCAAATACTAAGCTGAATCTAACTATGTCTGAAAATGATCTCTAACAGACTAGAAGTGATGGGACATGTCCCAATTAAATCTAGCAAAATTGAAACTAAAAGACTGAAAAGCTGAAAAATATATATAACATGACCATTGTCCTCGGAGAATGAGGACTCACCACTAATGCTGATGACCTAGAGATCGAAAGCCTAACACCTAATAAGGAAGGCAGGCAAACTACAAAGCCTACAAGAAAGGAATAATAACAACAAAATAGTATCATAATTAAACACAGTAGACAATAGATTATGATAGATATAAAAAAAAAAGAAATTGCAATAATATGGATTAGTACTTATTTTGCTACATTTACTTCAAAGTAAAAACCAAAAAGAAAAGAAGCAATCTTCACATTGGTATAAAGAAGTATTTTTCCTATACCATTAAAAATACACTTATACATTTGATACTCACATGTCACTGATTGGTAACTTTATCTAGGTTTTTCTGTAGCTTGGCGCGTTCAATAATTTCTTGGATCTGTTGGTCGTACGCTCTAAGACCTACCTACGTCTCATGGATTGGATGGCGGAAAGTCCTGGACAATCGAAGAAAGTACTGAAACTTGACATTTAAGGAAAACTAGATTGGCCTACCCACTGTCCGTGTGTTAGACGATGGATCGTTGGTGACGTCTGTCGGTTCTGACACCAAATTTTCTGAAGGACTAAAATAATCTTTTTTCCGTATCATAGGTGTTACAGAAACGACATAAGAAAGGGCAAGGTTCCATTTGATATTTGACCTTAGAGTATATGTAAATGCATGGTAAGAGGCTAGTGGTCATCCATAAGGCCAATAAAAGGTAATGGACTTGACTTGATATAGTGATGACGCTTGCGATTGTAATATTGTACATTATTTTTCTTGAATGGCGACAAATACTAATACCTAACTATCTATCTGAAAGTCTCTACTTAGATGAGTTACTCGGAAAACCCCCATCTAACTCCAACTGTCTGAAAACTGAAAGACTAAATAATTTAAATAAATATAAGGGTTGTACTCGAAAGTTGAGGACTTGCAAAAAGTGCTACTGAGTTGATTAAAAGTTGTACTAACCGCAGGATGTATGTTAAGTATACAAACCTATATTATAAAATAATATAGCGGAAAGAGTTGCGGTCAGTACTTTGAATGTACTCAAGTGATACGTGAACTGCTCAGGAGAAGTTTTTGTAACCAAATTTTAATCGTGAGACAGTTCGGTTCTCTAGACCCATCTGTCACCCTGGAGTAGGGGCACAATGTTGAAATTGTTGAACCGGAGAAATGAGTAGCGGTCTGGTGTCCGAGCCGATTGGTCAGACTACTACTACTTCACTTATTATTTAGTATTAGACGACTATCTCGAAAAGGGATGTAATTGTTTTTAGACCCGAAGGCCAAGAGCTAATTATCGATACTTTAGCCTATCCGGACACTTACTTCGTGAAATAGACCATGAATGTATGTTGTCAGGTGCAACAAGATCAAGTTGGCCAGTACTTTACTAAGTATGAGAGATATGAACCATGATTAATAAACTAAACATGATAAATTCGATATGTTGAACATGAAATTAAAAAATATGAACTCATGCAATGACCAAGTAAATCAACATGCAATTGATAGGTACTAAATTGGAATAAACAAATATAAGGTCAATGCAATAATCTGAGAGTGGATTGTGGGAGGTACTAATAACAAACATATAAACATGTGAACTAAACATAAAGTTTGATGTATAATCCCCATAAACACTCAATATACCTTATCATGGTATATAGGTTTGATCTGAGCTATTGTGGTACCACTAAGCCGAAACTTATAAAGGACTAAGTTTTTAGTCCTGATTTGACACATGACTCTTAAAGCCTATAGTGACACGTATTTCTAGGAATTAAAGATTTGTACTAAAGGTCTTATTCATAAACTGACGTGTAAGCCTTCATATCTATGTTAGCTGGGTAATAAGTAATACTCTCATCTAATTGTTTGTTGATAAACTAACAATACTAATATTGTGATAATCCCATAGATCCCATCTGTAGGATTCAGGATGAAATTTAAGTCTCCTTTCTACAAGCCCAATTTATGACTCGTAAATTGGTTTACGACTTGTGGCTGAATTTTATAAGAATACAATACATTTTATAAGTTTTGATTTCCGTATGTCTCCTTAATTCATATTTAAAATTTTCTTCAAAGTTCTTTATATGCGTTGTGAATATTCCAATATTATTTTTTTGTTGTAGAGCAATTTTAGTTTTACATTTACTATTTACTTACTAATGATACTTGGGTTTCAAGATTTTCTAGTAGAATAATTATTGTCTTTCCATTATTTTTATTTTATTTTGGTGTGTAATGTTCAAAATATTTACTCATATTTGCCAAAATAATATTCAATTACTAAACTATGATTAAGTAATTAGATTCTCACCTAATTAATTACTAACTTTCCAAACTCAAATATTTTTTTGGTTATAAATAGTTATTCCATTTGTTCATTCTATATCAGTGTAACAAACTTTCTCTTATAACCTTTTTCATATTCTATTTGGATATTTTCCAGTTCTTCACTTTTTCAGCAAGAAAAAATATCCTTTTTACCTTTTTTTTTCTTTCGGTTTCTATACCAGTAAAACAATCTTTTTGTTATAATTTTTTTCCTATTGTTGTTAGTTATTTCCTAGTTCTTCACTCTTTTTATTATGAATTATTTTTTTTCTCTTCATTTTATATCTTTTATTTTCTTATTGTTTCTCTACAAATCCTTTTATGTCTTTATGTTGATTGTTTCTATCTTATTCTTATATTTTTGCAGTTATTATTTTATTTTCTTGATCTTTTTGAAAATGATATATTTACTTTGGAGTTAAATAAAAAATTTCTCTTTTGTAAAGTTAATGTACATTTGAATATGAACTTCTATTGCAAATATAGAAAATTCATGTGGTGTTTCTTCGTTTTAGTTTTTGCAATTTCCTTTTCATTTTTCCATCAAGGTTTTCTATATCAGTTTCGCACCAGACTGATCAGGAAACTGATCTTGAGGACTCTATTGGATGTCTACGCAGGTTAATAGTGTGTAACCATAGTGGTTCACTTTTTATTCTATGTAGACATCCAATTGAGTCCTCTAGATCAGTTTCTTGATCAGTCAGGTGTGAAACTGATATAGAAAACATCGGTTGATGAATCAGAGAAATCTGTGAATAAGGACTGGTGGAAGATTATGTATGTAGTTATAAAAGAGAAAAAGTATAGCAGAAGCATCAAGAAAAGTATGAGTGCTAATAGCACAAAAAAAACAGGTAAAAGTTCAACTTTTCCCCCTAGGGAATAGGAAGTCAGTAAAAAAGGACAGTCTGGCTTAGGAAGCATCATGTGTTCATGTAGGGTCTGAGGAAGGGCCGCATCCCAAAGGGGGTATGATGTAGGTAGCGTACCCTGACACAAGCACATTTCATGGCTCAACTCGTGACCTATAGGTCACACGGGGTATGTTGTGTTGAATTTAACTTGTGTTACCTGATATTTGTAGGCTGGTGGAATGAAACTACACAGAGAGGAAACAAAGAGGATGTTTCTTTTAGTTTATCATCAAAGTTCTTCACTCTTCTTATTTTTTTCTTATGATTTCTTGTAGATCTTTTTGTGTTTTTCTATAAGGAAAAATACAATTTTTCTGTTGATTGTTTCTGATGTATGTCAATATTTATTATTTTTTAGTTTGCTTGATCTATTTGAAACCTGTATATTAGTTTTAGGGTTTAAATTAAAATTTGGTGCTTTTGTAAAGTAAATGTAGATTTTAGTCCTAAACAATCATGTTATATCTAATTTCTTTTACTCTTATGATCCTAATTAGACTCATGATCACTATATGTGCTGCTAGTAAATGATTTACTATATGTGATATTTTTTAGTTTTTCTTTTAGTTTAAGCCAATCTTTTTCAGTTTTTTCCACCAAAACTTGTTATTAATAGTTTTTTGTTAGAATGATTAGAAAACTTATCTAGAGAATATTTGTTCAACTTAGTATATCCTGCATGCTTAGTACATTTCAAGTAGTGACGCATACTCTGCGCTACATCTTTCCATGATGTAGGTTCAGGTACTCAGCATCCACATCACCCATAGATCGATTTGTGATCCGCATTCAGCAGGTTTAGTTGCGATTCCTCATATTTAGAGGACAATCGATATGCTTTCAGTTTAATCTTTACTTTCAGTTTTCTATTTTTGTTAGAGTTAACTGGGGGCATGTCCTAACAACTCATCTCAGTTAGAGGCTTTTCAGACATATTAGTAGATGCAGCTTGAGTTGTTAAGTGGTGTTTCAGTCATCACTATACTTTTATTGTATTTTATACATTCAAACTAGTTGAGTTTTTCCCACTTTCAGTTTTCCATTGTTTTAGCTTCCGCGTAGTACATGTCTTATTTAGTTATTCTCAATATGCTTAATATAGTTTCAGAGACTTGATCTCTAGGCCATCGGATGACGCGCCCCGTATACAGTTAGTTGATCAAATGACGGACCGTGCATGACCTCCATGGTTCGGTCGATATTTTCTTTAAAAATTCTATCAAGTTTGCGACTCACATTTATTACCTGCCTATGACTCATGCATTGGATGACGGACCGTCTTGAAAAACCATCGAGAAAGTATTAGAACTTGGCATTTTAGAAAAACTAGACTGGCTAACTATGAGTCTACCCACGATCCGTGAGTCAGATGACGGATCGTTGGTGGCGTCCGTCGGTTCTAGCACCTTATTTTCTAAAGGACTAAAAAATTTTCTTTCTGTATCCGAGGTGTTAAAGAAACAACACAAGAAAAGGAAAGGTTCCACTTTATATCAGACCTTAGAGGATATGTAAATGCATGGTAAGAGTCTAATGGTCATCCATGAGGCTAATAAAAGGTAATGGGCAGGACTTGATTTAGTGATGATACTTGCGATTGTAATATTGTACATTATTTTTCTTGAATGACGATCAATACTAATATCTAACAATCTAACTGAAAACCTCAACTTAGATAAGTTACTAGCAAAAACCTTCAGCTAACTCAAACTGTCTGAAAACTGAAAGACTAAATAATTGAAATAAATATAAGAGTTGTACTCGAAAGTTGATGACTTAACAAAAATGCTACTGAGCTGATTAGAAGTCGTACGAACAGCGTGTGAATATTAAGTATCTGAACCTATATTATAAAACAATATAGCAGAAAAAGTATGTTGTCAGTACATTGAATGTACTATAAAATGTATAAATCATAATTATATAAACTAAACATGATAAATCTAAGATGTTGAACTGAACATGAAACTAAAAAATATGAACGCATGTAATGACCAAGTAAATCAATATGCAATTGATAGATACTAAATTGGAATAACTAAATAAATATAAGGTCAATGCAATAGTCTGAGCGGATTGTGGGAGGTACTAATAACAAACATATAACCATGTGAACTAAACATAAAGGTTGATGTATAATCCTCATAAAAACACTCAATATACCTTACCATGGTATAAAGGTTTGATCTGAGCTATTGTGGTACCACTAAGCCGAAGCTTATAAAAGACTAAGTTGTTAATCCTGATTTGACACGTGACCCTTAAAGCCTATGATAACACGTAGTTCTCGAACATAAAGATTTGTAGTCTTATTCCTAAACTAGCATGTGAGCCTTCATAGCTATGTTAGCTGGGTAATAAGTAATACTCTCATCTAATTACAATTTTTTTTTCTTTTTACATAAAATTTAAAAAAAGAAAAAATTAAATTAAGGATACAATACATTTTATAAGTTTTGATTTCCGTATGTCTCGTTAGTTAATATTCAAAATTTTCTTCAAAGTTCATTATACGCATTGTAAATATTCCAATATTATTATTTTCTGTTGTAGAGCAATTGTAGTTTACCTTTAATACTTACTTACTAATGATACTTTAGGTTCCAAAATTTTCTAGTAGAATAATTATAGTCTTACCATTATTTTCATTTGATTTTGGTGTGTAATATGTAAAATATTTACTCATATTTGCCAAAATAATATTTAATTACTAAACTATAATTAAGTAATTAGATTCTCACCTAATTAGCAACTAACTTTCCAAAACTCAAATATTTTTTTGGTTATAAATAGTCATTTCATTTGTTCATTCTATACAAGTAAAACTATTCTTTTTGTTATAATTTTTTTCCTATTGTTGTTGGTTATTTCCTAGTTCTTAACTCTTTTTATTGAGAAAAAATATCTTTTCTCTTCATTTTCTACCTTTTATTTTCTTATAGTTTCTCTACAGATCCTTTTATATCTTTCAATGACAAAAAAAAAAAGTTAAATTTTTCATGTTGATTGTTTCTATCTTATGCTTATATTTTGGAAATTATTATTTTTATTTTCTTCATCTTTTTAAAAATGATACATTTATTTTGGAGTTTAAACTAACATTTGTCACTTTTATAAAGTAAATCATAGGTCTTATACTTTTCATATTCATAACCTCTAAATATTAATTTAATAACTTAACATATCTTCTGATATTCCCCCATTTTTATCTATATAAATTCATCTTCTTGGTTTCATGAGACCTAATTCAAATTTATTGATTTCATTCTACAGTTGTTTACATCTCTACTTTATTTATATAAGGCGAAACATCGTTATAACTAAAAAATAATAAATTTTAAAAGAATTTAAAGAATTATTTTTTAAAACAGAGTCACCATCTAATTTTAGGAAAAATGAGGAAACTTATTCATTAATTAATTAATAAAAAAATATTGACGAAATCAATAGATACTTGTTTAAACATTGTGAATGAGTTTCTTGAAGTTGTGGGTCAGTATTGCCCGAATACGAAGCTTGTTGTATTAAAAAATTGTACACTCATTGGGATCAAGGAATTGCGGGCAATTTCATGTTCTCTAATGAGTGAATAATTTTTTAATATAACAATCTTCATATTCGGGCAGTATTGACCCACAACTTTTAGAGACTCATCCCAATGTTTGAGCAAGAATTTATTAGTTTCATAGATATTTTTTTATTAATTAATGAATAGATTTTCCATTTTTTTCTAAAATTAGTTGGCGACTCCACTTTAATATTTTTTTTTTTAACTCTTTCAAAATTGATTACTTTTAAACATTAAAAGATACTCCTTATGTGGTGTTTTCTTCTCTTGTACCACAAATGTGATAGTTGAAAATTTTCCACAAATGAAAAACATTCAAATAACTATTTCTTCTTTCCTAAACAAACATTCTTAGATAAACGGATGAACTCATCAAGAGACTTGACTTCATTAAAGTAATAATAAAGAATTAAGATTTTCGTATCCTAAGATCTTTTAGTAGAATAATTATTGTCTTACCAATTTGTTTTTAATTTGGAATGTAATATTAAAAATATTTACTCATTTATGTCAAACTATTAAATAGATACATTGTAATTACTAAACTATAATTAAGTAAGTACATTCTCACCTAATTAATAAAATATCTTTCCAAAACTCAAATATTATTTTGTTATAAATTGTCATTTGATTGTCTCATTCTATATCACTGAAATAAATTTTCTCTTATAATATTTTCTTATCCTTTATGGTTATGTTTCAATTTTTCAGTATTTTCAATAAGAAAAATTATATCCTCATTTTTTTTTTGTGATTTCTTTGTATTTTGTGTTTTTCTATAAGGAAAAATATTTAAAAAAATTATGTTGATTGTTTTTGTCTTATGCTAATATTTTTTCAATTATTATTTTTTAGTTAGTTTCATCTTTTTAAATAATTTAAATAAATATAAGGGTTGTACTCGAAAGTTGAGGACTTGCGAAAAGTGCTACTGAGCTGATTAGAAGTCGTACTAACAGCAAGATGGATGTTAAGTATACGAACCTATATTATAAAATAATATAGCGGAAAGAGTTGCGGTCAGTACTTTGAATGTACTCAAGTGATACGTGAACTGCTCAGGAGAAGTTTTTGTAACCAGATTTAAATCGTGAGACAGTTCGGTTCTCTAGACCCATCTGTCACCCTGGAGAAGGGGCTGATGTACCATGGTTTCACGGTACTTTTAATGCTTTTTCCTTAAGTTTCGTGTGGGTCTAAAGCCTTTTTGTATTAGTTTTAATGTATATTTCTCTTTGTTTGCATGAAATCTGTCCAGAATGAAAACGCGGAAGAATTGGGCTGAAACTGCAGTAGTGACTACCTACGGAGCCATCGACGGTCCGTCGACCCCTCGACGGCCCATAGGTGGCCATAGTCGTATGGAGGAAGAGATGCTGAATGAAGATTGGGAATTCTGACCAAGTGTGGGGCTATGGAGGCTCTCGACGGACCGTCCTGCACATCCGTCATCGTCAACAGAAAATAGCCCCAGTACCCATCTTGAAAAGAAGCTAAGTATGGAACGACGGAGGACCACGATGGTCCGTCATCCAGGTCGTCGACTCAGACGCGGTTTTTGGGCAGATTTTCCTTAAATAGATTTCCCTTTCTTGTTAGGATTCTATTATTATAAATACTTGTAAAAAACTCGTTTTTGAGGTTAGACTCTGGGGTATTTTTCAGTTTTATTGTTCTAAGTTTGTGAACTTGAGATTTTGGAAATTAATCTATTTTCCAGAATCGTTTGTTGTAAGATTATCGATTAATTCAAGTAATTTTCTGAGGTTGACAAAGTAAGTACATGAATTCTTATCAAACTAATATGAATTGTGTGATTATTAACATGGGTAACTAAATCCATAGCTAGGGTTGTGGGAACCATGGGTAAATAATAAGGTAAAAACTAGCTAAAATAACAATTCTAGAATAGTATCTTGCATATATTGATAATTCTTTCGTTTAGAAGTCTTTTTAACGAGTGCACGCGTTAGAACTCGCCTTGTTGCTACTTGCCGGACCAAGGAGGTAGATAATAAGAAAAGAATTATCAACATAGATTTAGTATACACTATCTAATAGGCTAGCGTCGATTGGTGCAAAGTAACAACTGAGCCAAACATCAATTCTGATGCTTAATATGAGGTAAAGGTAAGTTTTAGTAAAGCATACACACGTAGCCGGACCAAGGTGAGGAGTGAAATTTCCTAGTTGCCGGACCAAGGAATTAGGGATACATAACTTAACACTTTGCATGCAAGATATTAGGAAAGGATTGTTATAGCTAGAATTACCGAGTTATGAACCTGTGGCGAAAACTTTAGCCCTAGTTACTCTCATCACTTGATAAAAATCAAATCTTTGAATTTGTCGTTTGTTTACTTAGAAATAGTTAATTACATTCGTTGTTTAAAACCCCCATTTTTGTTATTTGTTTTTGGAAAGGACTTTGCTAAATAGATGTAACAGTAGGTTAAAGTTAAGTCTAAATCATTTCCCTCGTGGGATCGACTCCAACCACATAGTTGGGTTCTTTACTTGATACGACCGCTTATACTTCTTTTTGAGAAGTAAATTTGAGCGTATCAAATTTTGGCGCCGCTGCCAAGTACCGAAGTTTAGTCAACATTTTTCTAATTTTACTTTTTCTCTTTGTTTTTGTCTCTTGCAGATCTAACTTCCGTGTATGCCAAGTACGCGGAGTAGAGGAGAACCCATACTTGCACCCGACCCTAAACTGGAGCGTACACTGTGCAGAATGAACCGAAATCTGGGTATTCTCGATGATGGTCACAACCTGTAAATTCCACCACCGGTTGATGCTCATGCTCAATTATTACCTAAAAATCGTGGGGAAGGTAAAATACGGAGGCAACCTCCCGCTCCACGCCCTCAAGAGTATTATAGGGGATATGATAACATTACTGAATCTGATGGGCCACTTGTCTTGCCTCCCCTACCACATGGCCATACTTTCGTAGTAACTAGTAGTCTGATGCAAATGCTCACCGCTAGAGGTTTATTTTTGGGGCTACCTTCTGAGGATCCACATGCTCACATCGCCAAAGTGAGGTTGGTATGTAAGAGTTGTGTAGGGAGGCCTGATTTGAACATGGACGTAATTGGGTTAAGAGTATTCCCTCTTCTCACTGACGGGAGAGGCTGCTATATGGTTTACAAAACTCCCCTATAACTCAATCTACACTTAGAATCAGTTGAGGGATGTGTTCTTAGCACGTTACTACCCGGTGTCTAAGAAGCTAAACCACAAAGATAGGGTGAACAACTTTGTGGCACTACCGGGAGAATCAGTCAGTAGTTCTTGGGACAGGCTCACTTCATTCTTGCAAAGTTTCCCCAATCACCGTATCGATGATGAGTCACTGAAAGAGTACTTCTATCGGGGACAAGATGATAATAATAAAGCAGTATTGGATACAATAGGGGCTGGTTCTTATGGGGAGTGTCCGTACGCTGAAATCGCTGAGAAGTTAAAGAAAATCTCCCGAAATAATATAGTTTGGAGCACTAGGAAGTCAGATACTGGGAGAAACACTTTTGCAGTGCAATCCTCACACAACCCAGCCACAGATGAGATTCGTGAAGAAATGGCTCAAATGAGAAATGAGCTTGGGTTGGTGTTGAAACACGTCACTGGGAGTGCAGAATAGGTAAATGCGGTGAATTACTTGTCTAAATCACCGCTGCCGACTGATGAGTATTACTATGAGGAGGACTCTTATGCGGTAAATGAGCAGACGGGGGGTTTCCGACCAAACGCCCAAGGCTCCAATCAGGAGAATTGGCGCCAAGGTTAAGGAAACCAAGGTCGGAACTATGGTAATTACAACCGAGAGGGTCATTATGTCCGAGATGGGAATTACAACCGCGACAACAACTTCAACCGGGGTAACTATGGTAACAGAAATGATAGGAGTGGGCCCTATGTTCCACCTCAAAATCATGAAGTTACTCATAAGGACGGTGGAGGTAGTATAGCGCGAGTTGAGGATATATTGCAGAAAATGATGAGGAGGTTTGATGCTAGTGATGAGCACACTAAAGAGTTGAGGAGTGACTTAGCGAGTATTGGGCAGAAAGTTGGTACACATGCAATCTCGATCAAGCATCTTGAGTTGCAATTGGTCCAATTGTCTTCGACTGTGAACCCACGCCAACCGGGCACTCTTCCTAGCAACACTGTCCAAATTCGAAAAATGATGGACATTGTATGGCAGTCACAACTCGAGGTGGTAAGCAAACCATTGACCTACCGATGCCGTCTGGTGTAGAAAAGGTGATAAGAGGTGATGATGAGGTAGTGGAGGTTAGTGGTGAGTTAGGAGACAAAACGGAGAAAGAAGTTCAGGTGACCCTCATGCCTAGACCACCACCTCCATTCCCACAAAGGTTAGTGAAAAAGACCGAGGATAGTTAATACCGGCGTTTTATCAACATGTTGAAATAGCTTTCCATCAATGTCCCTTTGATAGAAGCTCTTGAACAAATGCCCGGTTATGCTAAGTTCATGAAAGATATGGTTACTAAGAAAAGATCGATCAGTTTTGAGGATGATGATAGAATGCAGCATTGTAGTGCTATTGCTACAAGGTCTCTAGTGCAAAAGAAAGAAGATACGGGTGCCTTCACTATTTCATGTACAATCGGGTTATTACACTTTGCGAAAGCATTATGTGATCTTGGCGCAAGCATAAATCTCATGCCTCTCTCTATTTACAAGAAATTGGGTTTGGGTGACCCAAAGCCCACTGCAATGAGGCTACTGATGGCCGATCGAACGGTGAAGAGGCCTATTGGAATACTACACGATGTGTTAGTAAAGGTGGAGTCATTCATATTTCCGGCCAATTTTGTGATTCTTGATTGTTAGGTCGATTTTGAGGTGCCTATTATTCTTGGGAGGCCATTACTTGCTACGGGTAGAGCCTTGGTTGATATGGAGAAAGGGCAGATGAAATTTCAGTTGAACAATGAAGAAGTGACTTTCAACATTTGTAGGTCCATGAGGCAGAGTGGTGAGCTCCAATCGGTATTTGTCATATCTTACAGGGTTGAAAATTCATCTGAGGTACAAATAGAAGAACGTCTGGGTGTGGAAGCACTAGCGGCAGTGATCATGAATTTTGATAGCGATTGCATTGAAGAGTATAGGTCATTGGTCGCAGCACTTGATCGAGGTGATGTTCGGTTTAAGCCAAAGAAGTTTGAGTTAGATATGATGCATCGCGAGTCTTCACCCGCGAAACCATCTATAGAGGAGGCTCCAAAATTAGAACTTAAGGCTCTACCACCTCATCTGAGGTATGTATTCTTGGGAAATGGTGACACTTTTCCAGTAATTATTGCATCAGATTTGAATGTGCATCAAGTTGAGAGTTTGGTGAAAGTGTTAAAAAGGTTCAAAAGAGCTATTGGGTGGACTATTGTGGATATTATTGGGATCCCTCCCGGTATTTGTTTGCATAAAATCCAACTCATGCCCGATCATAAGCCAAGTATTGAGCTCCAGAGACGTTTAAATCCACCTATGCAAGAGGTGGTGAAGAAGGAAATCATTAAGTGGTTGGGTGCTGGAGTGATATATCCAATCGCCGATAGTAGTTGGGTATGCCCTGTTCAGTGTGTACCTAAGAAAGGGGTAATGACTGTAGTCCCCAATGAGAAAAATGAGCTTGTTTCGATGAGTCCGGTGACTGGATGGAGGGTGTGTATGGATTACCGGAAATTAAATGCATGGACCGAGAAGGACCATTTTCCTATGCCCTTCATGGATCAGATGTTGGATAGACTTGCAGGAAAGGGGTGGTACTATTTTCTTGATGGTTATTCGGGTTTATAATCAGATTTCTATTGCACCGGAAGATCAAGAGAAAACCACATTTACTTGTCCTTATGGGACCTTCGCGTTCAAGAGAATGTCGTTTGGGTTATGTAATGCACCGTCCACATTTCAGAGATGTATGATGTCAATATTCTCCGATATGGTGGAGGACACTATTGAGGTGTTTATGGATGATTTTTCAGTGGTTGGTGACTCCTTTGAGCGGTGTTTGAGTTATTTGTCCGAGGTTCTTAAGAGGTGTGAAGACTGCAACCTTGTGCTAAATTGGGAAAATGTCATTTTATGGTGAAAGAAGGTATTGTATTGGGTCATCACATTTCAGAGAAGGGTATAGAGGTTGATCGAGCTAAAGTTGAGGTAATAGAGAGACTTCCTCCACCCTTCTCTGTAAAAGGTGTGAGAAGCTTTCTTGGGCATGCGGGCTTTTACCGGAGGTTCATCAAGGATTTTTCAAAGATTGCACATCCCTTATGCAAGTTGCTTAAGAAAGAGTGTAAGTTTTATTTTGATGAATCCTGTCTTAAGGCATTTGGTGAGTTAAAGGAAAAGTTGGTGTCTGCACCTATCATCATTTCTCCGGATTGGAGTAAGCCATTTGAGGCTATGTGTGATGCGAGCGGGGTTGCTCTTGGTGTGGTTTTGGGACAACGAAGGGATAAAATCCTTCACCCCATTTACTATACTAGTAAAGCCCTCAATGAAGCTCAAAAGAACTACACTGTGACTCAGCAAGAGCTCCTTGCAGTAGTCTTTGCTTTTGAGAAATTTCGCTCCTGTTTGCTTGGCACTAGAGTTATAGTGCATACTGATCATTCTGCTTTGAGATATTTGATGGCAAAGAAGTATGCGAAACCGAGGTTGATTCGTTGGGTATTACTATTGCAAGAATTTGACTTTGAGGTGAAAGATAGAAAAGGGACCGAAAATCAAGTTGCTGATCACTTGTCACGATTAGAAGATGAAGCAATGAGGGAGTTAGGTGAAAAGGCTGAAATTGATGATACTTTCCCTGATGAACATGTATTGGCTGCCTCCCAAGACTTGATTCCATGGTTCGCATATTTTGTGAATTATATGGCTAGTGATATCGTCCCACCGGACTTGTCCTTTCATCAAAGGAAAAGGTTCATGCATGATGTGAAAAAATTTTTTTGGGATGAACCATACTTATATAGGAGTTGTGCCGATGGACTTATTCGGCGTTGTGTGCCGGAAGTTGAGATGTTGAGTATTTTGGAGGCATGTCATTCTTCGCCTGTAGGTGGGCATCATAGTGGTATCCGGACTGCCCACAAGATCTTGCAATGTGGCTACTATTGGCCAACTATTCACCAAGATGCTCATGAGTTTGCCAAGGTATGTGATAGATGCCAAAGAGATGGTGGCATTTCGAGAAAGCAAGAGCTCCCTTTAAATCCCATTCTTGTGATTGAATTGTTTGATGTGTGGGGCATTGACTTTATGGGCCCATTTGTGAGTTCTCATGGGATGAAGTACATTCTTGTGGCAGTCGATTATGTGTCTAAATGGGTGGAGGCTATCGCACTTGCAAATAATGAAGGGAAGAGTGTCACCACGTTCTTGAAAAAGAACATATTTTCCAGATTTGACACCCCAAGGGCTATTATCAGTGATGGGGGATCCCACTTTTGCAACAAGCTATTTAAGGGATTATTGGAAAAGTATGGGGTTCGCCATAATGTGGCCACTCCGTACCATCCTCAAACTAGTGGGCAAGTTGAGGTGTCAAACAGGGAGATTAAGCAGATTCTGGCGAAAACGGTTAATGCTAGTTGAACGGATTGGTCAAGGAGGCTTGATGATGCTCTTTGGGCCTACCGGACATCATACAAGACTGACATAGGTATTTCCCCTTACCAACTTGTATATGGGAAGGCTTGTCACCTACCGTTTGAATTAGAGCATAAAGCCACGTGGGCAATGAAGAAGTTAAAAATGGATTTGAATGAGACTGCGGAACAGAGGTTAAACGGGTTGAATGAGCTTGATGAATTTCGCTTGAAGGCATATGAAAGTTCAGCCTTCTACAAAGAAAAGATGAAGAAGTACCATGACCAAAAGATTGAGAAGCGCGATTTTTTGGTTGGGGATTTGGTGCTTTTATTCAATTCTAGGTTGGCTTATTTTCGGGCAAACTCAAGTCCAAATGGACTGGTCCCTACTTGATCACCCAACTATTCCCTCATGGTGTGGTTGATTTGGAGAACAAGGAGGGCGTGAGGTTCAAGGTGAACGGGCAGCGCATCAAAATCTATCTGGGGCATGCTGAAACGGCGAATGAAATGATCGAGGCATACCATCTTGATGAAGTCTGAGTAATCAAGATTCCTTCATCGTGCCGCGATGTTAAATCAAGCGCTGATTGGGAGGCAACCCAATATGTATCCTCTAGCCAACTATAGGTCTTTCGTGGTTTTCTAGGAATAGTTGCATTATTTTTACTTTTATTACTTAATGTCTCGTTTGAATGTTCTTTTATTTTTCTTTAGAAGTGTTGGCTAGAGCGTAGTTTATGGTCCATGTCCAAAAAAGTGTCCAGAAAATACAAAAAGATTAACTTAATGGGTGTTTAATGTGCAGGGACCACATCACCAGCAAATCTGCAGAAAACTAGTCTGATGCACCCTTCGAGGGACTGTCAAAGTTGCGACGGATCGTCGGTAGGATACGTCATGCCCAGGTATGTTCTTTCAATTTTTCAAGTTAGGGCACTGTCGACGGAGGGGTCGACGGACCGTCGACGGGGAATCGTCGATCCCTCACCCATCAACCCAATCCGACCCGTCCGGCTATATATTAAAAGTTTTTAAAACTTTTCAGTTACCAACTCTTCACATACCCCCCATAAACGTTTTCCCTTCTTATTTCCTCTCATTCTTCCCCCACTTCATCACCCATTAACTCCCACTCACTCCTCAGATTCCCACATTTCCCCCAAATCCCAAGAATTCCTTTCTCTCCCAAAATCTCTCATTTCCTTCATACACTTTGCCGGTCGGTGTTCGTGGTGGTGGTTGCTGCTGTTCAACTTCTAGTGATTCATACTCTTTCTCCTCTACTACAGTTGTCAGGTATGTTGTTCTGATCTGCTAGATTAACTTTTTTTAATATTCCTGATTCCCGTGATTTTTAACTGATTGGGTACTTAATTTTGGACCATTTTGCATGCTAAAACTTACACACAAAAGTCCTAAGTCCCTTAGAACACTGAAATTGAAAGGGATGGGGGTGTCTTGTTAAAAAAATGGCGTGTGTTTGCATGATTGTGTTCCTGACCTAGGGTTTTGATAGGCTGTCGAAAATGCATGTTAAAACTAGGAAATTCATGCCCTACGAATGATGGGATGCTGGGTTAATGTTTGGTAAACTTAGGCTTCTAGGAATACTTCAAATTAGTAAGATAGGGAACCAAATTGGCTGCAAATCTGTGTCCCTGAAGGTCAGTACGAGACGCCGTCGACGGACCGTCAGTCCGTCAACCCTAACTCCCTTGTTTACTCTAAATGTCCATTGATGGACCCTTACGGCGGACCATCGTCCCTTCGACGGTCCGTCCTGCTCAACCGTCGACGGTGTCAGAACCTTTGTTTCTATTTTTTATAAAAATAATCTAAGTGTCCCGCGACGAACCCTTATGACAGACCGTCGTAGTCGTCCCTACGACGGTCCGTCCTGCATAACCGTCGACACTGTCAGAACCTTTGTTTTTGACGCTTTTAAAATTTATTCTAAGTGTCCAGCGACGGACCCTTATGACGGACCATCGTCCCTTCGACGGTCCGTCCTGCATAATCGTCGACATTGTCAGAACCTATGTTTTGACGCTTTTAAAATTTATTCTAAGTATACCGCCACGGACCCTCATGACGGACCGTCGTCCTGCACAACCGTCGAAGCTGTCAGAACCTTTGTTTCTGACGTTTTGAAATTTAATCTAAGTATCCAGTGACGGAGCCTCATGACGGACTGTCGTGCCTTCGACGGTTCGTCCTGCACAACCGTCACCACTATCAGAACCTTTGTTTCTGATGTTTTTATATAAAAAAAATTAAGTGTCCCTCTACGGACCCCATGATGGACCGTCGATGGGTCCGTCCTGCATTATGTACTTCTGCACTATCATTCAGTTTCTGTGTTTTGCTGCTTCCACTGGTACTAACTACTTCTCTTTGCAGGTACAAATGGCACCTAGACACGATCGTGTCTACTCACGAGGGTGTTCCAAGTCAGTCGCCCCGTCGAATCGGCTTATCATAGGCTCAGATGATGAGCGTGACCCAGAGTACGTGCCACCAGGCACTCGCACTGCTACCCCTGCTGCCCGCGCCACCAGAGCCACACCCACGTGGGTGGCGCCCGGCGTAGTCACTGCCTCCCAGTCTGACGAGGAGCGCATACTGACCGGCACACCTTCTGGGTCGGCTGCACATTGAGAGGGAGCGTGTGGCTCCGTGGAGGCATCCGGTTCTGAGGAAGCTTCCGGCTCTATGGAGGCTTACGGATTTGAGGAGGCTTCTTGTCACGACCCAAAATCACAAGTCGTGATGGCACCTATGTTCCCAACCGATAGGTAAGCCAACTCAATACTTTTATCGATTCAATTCAATATTTTAAGTAGAAAAATAAGCGAAAACATAATATCCAATTACTAAGTCACTTACAAGTATGAAATGCGGAAATCTAAATTTACTATCCCAAGATTTAGTGTCATAAGTACAAGAGCCTCTAAACTACGATAAAAGTCTGAAACTAAATAACCAACCTAAACGCAAGAAATACCCTAAATACTAAAATAAATGAAAACTAGAGATGTAGAAGGAGGTGCGGGCCACATAATAGCCAAGTAGCTCACCACAAAACTCAGCTACGAAAGCTCCACGAAAAGCACATGAAGTTGAATCCAATCTGCACCACAAAAGAGTGCAGCAAGTGTAGTATGAGTACGAAACCACGTGTACACAGTATATCTCATTGACCGACAACGAAGAAGTAGTGACGGGAGTTTATATAAGAAAAATCAATTCTTTAGTTATACAAGTCTATATTACACTTACCAGTCAAATTTCATCAAATAGAGGTAAGCAAACATCAAGTAACTTACAACCACCAAATAATTCACATAATCACCAAGAATGAGGGATGTCATGAGATGCAATGCAATATGACACCATGAAATGATATGTCTCAGAATACCCAGTACTCTCTTAACCGTATATACATGATACTCCTCGGAAATACATCGAGAGTTCATGACCCATGGGGGACTCGCGAGGTCCATATACCAACACGGACGATCTCCACGTGTCTGTGCGGACGATCTCAACGCACAATCATAAAATCAATAATTTCCGCACGGACGATCTCCACGTGCCCAATTTACAATCTTAACATCTCACCATCCCCAGCACGGATGATCTCCACGTGCCCATCTTATACTCAATCTCATGTCAATGCATGTACACAATATTATTTCAAATAAGGGGATGATGATGCACCTCAATCAATCAAGTATCAACATAATACATAATCACCTCAATTATCACAACTATACGGGTGTAATAAAGAAAACACAATCACACAAGGATTTCAAGTCAATAATATATCAGCTAATGCCCATATGCTTTGGCATTCTCAAATTACAATCCACATTCTATAGTTGTAACTTTCCCTTTTATAACATCGGTACTCGTACCAATGCCCGTCACACCATTGGTACGAGACCCCATCTTTCGCCCTTACCCCTTTGTCGATTTTATTTTTAATCTTTAATTAGGAAAACGTCCTTCAACAAGTCTAAAAAGTCTTAACATACCTTAAATGCCGAACTCGTGCCACGAATCCTCAAAATGGTTCCTTCCCCTTTCGCAAAGTTTCGGAACATTCTCAATCTACCAATGATACAATATTCGTAAGTAAGCAAGTTTGTAGACATTCAAATTATTATATGTCCATCATAGACCTTAAAACTCACTCATATCTCTAATGAAGCTCCAAATCTTGATATAGTTTATATGCTAAATTATCATATTTGCTAAATTTCCAGCCAACAACTGAACCTTAACCTCTCCAAAAATCCTAATATACTAATACTAACACAATATCATACGTCTAACATCTAAGGATAGCAAGAATTTTTGGCAGAACCCAAAATAAGGTTTCTCAAATGACGGTACATTTTTTTATTTATTTTTTAGAACACAATTCAATTCCCATCCAATTTAGCCTTTTAATAATGAAAGTAATCATTCCTAATAATTACTTTTTCCACCATAACAATTTAATTCAACCAGTAAGGGACCACGTTGCATCTTCCCTTTTTTTTTTCTTTCCAATAGCTAATTAAGTATTGAAAGTGGGATATCCCACTAACTTAACATAATTATATGGCCAAGTGGTATAGGAAATACTTAAATTACACACTTGGCCCATTAACTATCACTATATTAAATATTTAGGAAAAAGAATCATTAACTATAAAATTGTAGTTACTGAATAGTTTAAAATACCCCTTTAAATTTTTCGGAAGGAGTCAAAATAGTCCTAGTTCTCAAAACGACCTAGCGGGTCGTTACATCATCTACCACTAAAATAAACGTTCGTCCTCGAACGTTAAAAGCAAAAGTAACTGAATGCTTAAAACAAAAAAAATGAAAATCTTATCTTCGTGTCCAACTCACTCTCTCAAGTAGCATATTCATCCCTTGAAATAACTTATTTTGATCTCAAGTTCATAATTTCCCTTCAATGTAAGTTATCGGCTTCTCCTCATAAGAAAGACTCCAATTAAGTAATATTGAATCTCATATGCACCATCCCATGATCCACGTGAGTACCCCATTCTTTCAGCATAAACCTTTTGAAATGAGATGTAAATTATGCACCTTAAAATAATAATAGAGATGGTTATTCTATACAACAAAACTATCTCTCGGATGTAGATTTAGACTAACTTCTCCGAACTATAAGTAGTCTGAATTGATATGAAATATATAGACTTGGTCACTCGATTCACTATAACCCGTAGAATATCAAACTTACACATAATACGTGGCAACCTTACCACAAAATCTATAGCAATATGTTTCCACTCCAACTCTTGTATAAGCCTCATTTAATTCATACTTTCATGATTTTAGTGCTCATAATTTACTTTATAACAATTCAAACACGAGATACAAATCCAATCCCTTCATACGATACGATCGATTATATTGCTACAAGTTAAAATATACCCCAATTGCCTCGCCTATGGATGAATAAAAATCTAAACTATCGACCTATTTCATGATTAATCTAGTCAGCTAACATACTGGAAGAACATAAATAAATTCTATATCCTTAAAAATCACTCACCACCAAGAATTTTCTGCTTGACTTCTCCTTGTAACATCTTATCGTAATATAAGTCTTACACAAAGTTCCATCACCAAAGTATCGAACACGAATCTTCTCCCATAAGCATTATATCACCTCCTTTTAACAAAGGTAGACTATCCATACTCATTGTATTAAAAATCCTATGTTATCTACTATCACATTCACTTTGTCCAAAAGATAACCAATAATCATTCTATAGTCTTTGATAAACTTCCATATCCATTGTATTAAATGTAAATTCCTCTTATTAAATATTATACTAAAACACCTCGCAATACACACGATAAATATATGCCTCTACAATTTTAATGCAAGCACCACCACCACCATGTTTAAGTTATAACTAAGACAATTCTTTTCATCAACTTTCAATTATCTCTACGCATAAGCAACCACTCACCTTTCTACATTAATACCCAATCAAAATATAAATATAAAGAAACACCAAATAAAAGTATACTTGATCCAACAAAATTTTCTACTCAATAAGTCTTGTTACCTTTCTTTCACATTCATTGAAGTATTCCAATAAGAAATAATAGAATAGGCCAAGTGTTTAACTATAAGTCAATACTAATATTTATATCAAACTCACATGGAATACCCCCCAAAAACAAACTGTTGCACCATTGAAATGGGCTCTAAAGGAGACATATCATCACTAGTATCACAAACATAAGACGAATAGGTGAAGCAACCCTTATTCCCACACATTGAAACTTTAGAGACAATGATACCTTTCTTGAATGGGTACTGAGACTATCCTGCCACTTAAATTTTGAAATATCAACATATTTGAAGTTAGTATGAAATTGTATGATGTAGAGAAATTTTCTCCATTTTTTTTATATGCTATTGAAGTCTAATACCTTAAGAATAGTTAAGTATGTCCGCGTGTCATGTACTACCAAGTCATCAATATAAGATCGATGTAATCGATCTACCACTAAGAATAATCTACCAATTAAGAATATGTGCAAACATAGAAGGAAAGCTTCAAAACATATTCAAAACAAAATAAGGTATGTACTAACAAAGTAGATCTACATTCAAATGAAACTATAGTCAACTAAGAGCATATCGAATGATACTTTGAACCACCTTGATTATCTCAATATAATTAGTTATTTATGAAGGTAATATTTTCAGTCATTACTATATTGGTCTATGACCTATTTAGCACCGCATAAATACTATGCATACATCTATATAGGTGTCCTCATGCAGCTTCATACAATTATTCATTCCAAAATTCCTTAACAAAAAAATCTTTTGATGTATTGGACTTAACCAATATTGTGACTTCCTTAATATAAACAACAACATGGTCATAGTGTCATTCAACTTGAACTATTCAATTTATCTTTAGTATACCTCCACTCTAAAGGATAAAAAAAATAATCATACAATTATTACCCCTCTCAAAAGTCATGAGAAATGATCACATTTTATATCTCTATCCTTTCTCAACATCTCTCCTCTAGCCTTACCATAATCACTAAACTCGTATTTGATCAAATGAATCTTCCAAACCTTACGCTTCTCTTTAAGAAATCAACATTATAATTTTTTTCCTTACTAAATTATTCACTAATCGTAAGGACGAGTCATAAAATTATCCTAAATTCAAATGAAATTTTAGTATCCTTGTCTAATTAATATCTCGAGAAAAAAAAATCATTCTTACTATCTCCAACATCGTCAATTTCTTTCCTTTGAATTGAAAGGCTCATTATCAAGATATTTTCCTAACCACGTAACATATGTACTCAACCACACAATGACATCCCCTTTAATAAGGGTTAAATTTGAAAATGTCTCATCACCGTTGATGAGAAAATAAACCAAGAAATTTTAACCTTAAACCAAACCACACTCGCACGATAAGGAATGAAAGAAGAAAATTTCCTAAAGTCCTGTAGCCTCTCGAAGATAAGTAACGGACGTCTCCGCACCGATCCGCAAGACTCTACTAGACTCAGCTCTTGTACTCGTGAGACCAATGAACCTAGGGCTCTGATACCAATTTGTCACGACCCAAAATCACAAGTCGTGATGGCACCTATGTTCCCAACCGATAGGTAAGCCAACTCAATACTTTTATCGATTCAATTCAATATTTTAAGTAGAAAAATAAGCGAAAACATAATATCCAATTACTAAGTCATTTACAAGTATGAAATGCGGAAATCTAAATTTACTATCCCAAGATTTAGTGTCATAAGTACAAGAGCCTCTAAACTACGATAAAAGTCTGAAACTAAATAACCAACCTAAACGCAAGGAATACCCTAAATACTAAAATAAATGAAAACTAGAGATGTAGAAGGAGGTGCGGGCCACATAATAGCCAAGTAGCTCACCACAAAACTCAGCTACGAAAGCTCCACGAAAAGCACATGAAGTTGAATCCAATCTGCACCACAAAAGAGTGCAGCAAGTGTAGTATGAGTACGAAACCACGTGTACACAGTATATCTCATTGACCGACAACGAAGAAGTAGTGACGGGAGTTTATATAAGAAAAATCAATTCTTTAGTTATACAAGTCTATATTACACTTACCAGTCAAATTTCATCAAATAGAGGTAAGCAAACATCAAATAACTTACAACCACCAAATAATTCACATAATTACCAAGAACGAGGGATGTCATGAGATGCAATGCAATATGACACCATGAAATGATATGTCTCAGAATACCCAGTACTCTCTTAACCGTATATACATGATACTCCTCGGAAATACATCGAGAGTTCATGACCCATGGGGGACTCGCGAGGTCCATATACCGACACGGACGATCTCCACGTGTCTGTGCGGACGATCTCAACGCACAATCATAAAATCAACAATTTCCGCACGGACGGTCTCCACGTGCCCAATTTACAATCTTAACATCTCACCATCCCCAGCACGGATGATCTCCACGTGCCCAACTTATACTCAATCTCATGTCAATGCATGTACACAATATTATTTCAAATAAGGGGATGATGATGCACCTCAATCAATCAAGTATCAACATAATACATAATCACCTCAATTATCACAACTATACGGGTGTAATAAAGAAAACACAATCACACAAGGATTTCAAGTCAATAATATATCAGCTAATGCCCATATGTTTTGGCATTCTCAAATTACAATCCACATTCTATAGTTGTAACTTTCCCTTTTATAACACCGGTACTCGTACCAATGCCCGTCACACCATTGGTACGAGACCCCATCTTTCGCCCTTACCCCTTTGTCGATTTCATTTTTAATCTTTAATTAGGAAAACGTCCTTCAACAAGTCTAAAAAGTCTTAACATACCTTAAATGCCGAACTCGTGCCACGAATCCTCAAAATGGTTCCTTCCCCTTTCGCAAAGTTTCGAAACATTCTCAATCTACCAATGATACAATATTCGTAAGTAAGCAAGTTTGTAGACATTCAAATTATTATATGTCCATCATAGACCTTAAAACTCACTCATATCTCTAATGAAGCTCCAAATCTTGATATAGTTTATATGCTAAATTATCATATTTGCTAAATTTCCAGCCAACAGCTGAACCTTAACCTCTCCAAAAATCCTAATATACTAATACTAACACAATATCATACGTCTAACATCTAAGGATAGCAAGAATTTTTGGCAGAACCCAAAATAAGGTTTCTCAAATGACGGTACATTTTATTTTTTTTATTTTTTAGAACACAATTCAATTCCCATCCAATTTAGCCTTTTAATAATGAAAGTAATCATTCCTAATGATTACTTTTTCCACCATAACAATTTAATTCAACCAGGAAGGGACCACGTTGCATCTTCCCTTTTTTTTTTCTTTCCAATAGCTAATTAAGTATTGAAAGTGGGATATCCCACTAACTTAACATAATTACACACTTGGCCCATTAACTATCACTATATTAAATATTTAGGAAAAAGAATCATTAACTATAAAATTGTAGTTACTGAATAGTTTAAAATACCCCTTTAAATTTTCCGGAAGGAGTCAAAATAGTTCTAGTTCTCAAAATGACCTAGCGGGTCGTTACACTTCTGCTTCTGCCTCGTCTGATGAGGCTGACAGTGCTGACTCTACTCCAGCACCCCAGACTGGTGTCCCCGCTCCGGTTGCTGATCAGCCCAACCGGTGGTGTGTCGAGGGGCAATACCAGATCTAGACTGATGCCAAGATGCCCAATGACAAGGGGGTCATGACCCGGACCCTGACACTTGAGCGGCGGGTTCTCATAGGGAGCTTTCCCACCATGCCGGTCATTCATGAGTTGTTCACCAGACATTGGCTGGAGTGGACGGCCCGAGATGTGGGCCGCTATAGCGAGGAGATGGTCCGAGAGCTCTATGCCTCCTATGTGGCGACTCTCCGATCTCAGCTGGACAGGCGTGCATCCCCCGCCAAGCATGCACCATTGGAGTACATCCGAGTCCGCAGTAAGCGGGTTGATATTTCTTTGCAGGCCATCCGCAGATTTCTCTATGGCGCGAATGTTGATGCCACCCCGACTCCTCTCACCGCCGATTTTGACTATCAGTGGAAATTGATCAAATATGGTCCGTTCCAGCGTGAGCCAGAGGTAAGAGAGACCACCAAGCGGTGGATTACACAGTACCTCTCCGTAGATGGTGAGGCTATCGATTGGGTGCGGGAGACCAAGGGGAGTATTAAGAAGGCCAACCTCACCTTCACAGCCAAGTTCCTATGGCTATTGGTCCGACACTGCCTTCCCCCGCTGTTGCTGATAATATTGTCACCTGGGATCGTGCAGTGCTGATGGCTGCCATGATTGCGGGGTTCGAGGTGGACTTCGCATGGCTATTACAGGCGGTGATGCACGAGAGGGCCTTTAAGGCCACTAGTACTTACCCATTCCCGTTCATGGTTTTTGCATTGTGCAGGTCTGCAGGAGTGCCTGTGTGGCACATTGATATGATCAAGACCCCGCCTGGCAAGGTTGATATCAGTCTCATTCGAGATGAGGTGAATGAGTTGGCTCCCAACAGAGAGCCCCGTATAGAGGTGCAGAAGCTAGGTGAGAACCTGGCAGCCACGGTACAGCAAGCCCAAGGGGCTAATCCGGCTACATCTGAGCCTACCGACACCACTCCGGTCGAGTCTATTCCGGGTGGTATCACCGCTCTGAGCTCCTCCCGCTCTATCCCTTCTGCTACACTGGTCCCGCTTACTAGGGTCCAGAAACTAGAGGCCCAAATGGCCACACTTCTGCATCACATCCAGCCTTGGATGAAGAGGTCTATTGCTGAGGCAGAAGAGCGTATAGAGAGGAGGATGGCCCAGCACACTAAGCGGAAGATCATGGAGGTCCACCAGCGTTTGGACGCATTTGAGCTGCGGGTTCTCACTCGGCCAGCCCCTACAGTGGATGTGAAGACTCTCCAGGCTGCTGTGGAGAGTCTGAGCGCCAACTTGGACACTATACTGGAGGCTCGGGTGCCCGAGTCTGAGGCCCCTTCTGCAGAGCATGCTGAGGACACGGTGATGGCTGCCCTGTTTGCCAGTACTGATGTGCCACCACCTCCACCACGAGAGCGTGACAAGAGGCACCGGACTAGAGATGAGTATGAGTCCGGGGCTCGAAAGAAAGAGCGCCATGAGTTGGAGGCTGCAAGGAGAGCCTCGCTGATTGATGAGGAGGACCGCCAGTTAAGGGTTATGGAGGTGGCTGCTGGGGCGTCTAGTTCCAGAGTTGCAAAGGCTAAGAGGAGCACTATTGAGGTGCTGTCATTGCTGAGGACACTACTGATGGTGTCCCTACTTCAGAGGAAGCGGGTTTCGAGAAACCAGACCCGCCAGCTTGTTGATCACCGGTGCTTTGCGCCACAGGTTTGCTTCACCTACCACTCTGTCTTATATACTTTTATGCATTGGGGACAATTGCATGTCTTTTTTGTTGGGGGTGGGGTAAATGGAAAGTGAGTGCTAGGGTGAAGTCTGAATAGCCGCCCAACTCACGATCCTCTCTTGGGGTTTTCTTGCCTGTGTTCTTTTTCCCTAAGAGACTGCTTATTTTATTGTTGAACTGGCATGTTGGTATCTATTGTACATAGTATAGGAATGGAATCTGAAGCATGATGGCTAAACAGAATGATATCCTGATTTAAAGAAAATGTTGCATGACTAGGCACAGTAAATTATAAATTTGTGGCTCTAAGCATGACATAGAGATACATCACTACATGACCCTAAATCTAAGACTCGAACTAGGTTTCTCATAATTTGGTAGAGTAATGAGATGTCAAGTGAGTGTGAGGAAAATGTGAATATTCCACCACTGGTACTGATCTAAAACTTATTTGGTTAGTCCTGCTAAAAGTAAGCCGTGTAGACAATTAGGAAAGGATCATAGGCTCTTATTCAAGAGTCAATCTCTAGCCTAGATAATAGGAAACCGAACGAAATTAATCCCTTCTTGATCCAAATGATTTGAGCTTATAATAGACCTTTCTTTTTCACCCCAACTGATCTTTTCTGGGAACAATGTGGTGGCCCTGGTCCCTCCTTGGACATGTGCACCTCAGCTTATGCCAAAAGCATAAGTTGAGGGTGGCTAATGCAGAAAAACAACCTTGTCATGGCCCTGACCCAACTTTGGGTATTGTGTACCTTGACTCATAGCAAAGCCATGAGTTGAGGGTGGCTATTATGAGGAATGCTCCGGAAAGTGGGGTTGAAAGAATAAAAAGAGAGAAAGAACAAAAGAAAAGTGGCTCAAGAAAAGTTGAAAGAAAAGTGAAAATTTTGAAAATTTGAAAATACAGGTAAGAAAAGAAAAGAGCCACTTACACAAAAGGAAGGGAGAATAGCAAGGTGAAAGAATACAAGAAAATCAAGAAATAGGGCAGAATAAAACGATGAAAAGGTAGGACGATTAGCCGTTATGTCAAGGAGGACAATAAGTCACTAAAATTCATCTAAATGTATCCTACCTGACCCCGAGCCTAAGTTACAAGCTAAGAAAGTCCTATCGTGATCCTAAGAGTCTATTATGGTGAACTTAAAGCAGTGAAAATAAGGGCAAGCCTATGGCAATAAGTATAAATGAGGTGTGAAGTTGTTCTGAGAGTGAGTGTTGAAAAATAATCCTTATACTCAAACTGAAATCATTGTGTGAAAAATGAGGATGTTGTTTTGAAGTGAGGACACCAGTTGCAATATCGGAAAATTGGTACCTTGGTGAGAGATCAAAGAGGATAGGTGTCGGTGTGTGATGAGTTTGTGTCATGGTCTGATCCACATGAGCGAGCATAATAGTGAATGCATGCAATAAACATAATGAAAATAATCGGGATTGATAGCCAGATAATTGCTAAAAGCTAAAATAAGGATACTCTTGTACAAAGATTTTGTGGTGAGTCATAGTGCGTCGCTTGAGGACAAACAACGAATTTAAGTTGAGGGTGTTGATGTACTGTGGTTTCACGGTACTTTCAATGCTTTTTCCTTATGTTTCGTGTGTGTCTAAAGCCTTTTTGTATTAGTTTTAATGAATTTTTCTCTTTGTTTGCAGGAAATCTGTCCAGAATGAAAACACGGAAGAATTGGACTGAAACTGCAGAAGTGACTACCTACAGAGCCATCGATGGTCCGTAAGTGGCCATCATCGTATGGAGGAAGAGATGCTGAATGAAGATTGGGGAATTATGACCAAGTGTGGGGCTACGGAGGCTCTCGACGGACCGTCATCTCCACGACGGATCGTCCTGCACATCCGTCATCGTCAACAGAAAATAGTGTAACGGCCTGTATTTTTGTATGTGGTAGTTCTATTCATGTTATACTTGACATATACTTATAGTGTAGGTGAGGGATCATGTTTCTTACATGATTAGTGTTGGTTTAAACTAGCTTGGAAGGTGATGTAATGCCTTGCACGTTTTAGCATATGTATTGCAAGTTAACTCCGATGGAAAGTATTTAAGTAATTATAGTAAGGTGGTAATTGAGCTAGCAGTTGCATCACCTACTTAATCTATATTATAGTTAAAGGGCCCAAGTTTGATTGACCAGATTTAGGCTTATATTTAGGGGCTCATTTGAAGCCCAAACCTATTAAAGAAAATGTGAATGAAAGAAGGCCCAACAGCTAAATCTGCCAATTGGCCATTATGGATAAAGCCCAAGTGAAACTAAGTAAGTACATGACCTCCTAAGATTTGTTTTACCATGTTATTGGGCCAAGTGTGTACCACCTACTTGCACTAATCTGTCCCAAGCTGATTAAAAGAACAAAGGAAAAATGGACAGCCAAGGTCCAATAATATTAAGTCCAAAAGGGCCCAAGTTAAAAGGACAAGCAGGTGGGTCACCTACTTGACATTATATGGACCAAAATTAGTCAAGAGTGTCGGCCATAACACCTCCTTTTTCAAAGGATAAGGATCAAGTCTTATTCTTCATTTTGAACTTGCAAAATTTCAGATTTTCTTAAGTTTCTTTCTTGGTCTCTCTTGGCTTCAATAAGCAGCCCTAAAACACCTTAGGGATTCTTGAGTGCTGTCTCATTTTCAAGTAAGAAGTTTGAAGGAGAGTTTGAATTCTTGAAGTACAAGTTTAGAGGATAAATTTCCAGAATTAAGGTAAGACTTCAACCCATTTGTTTTCCCTCTCTTGATCATGTTTGGATTGGAGAATTTTGTATATATTTATCAAGAATTCATGGATGATGATAAATCTTGAGTCAATATTCTCCTATTATGCTGAAAGATTTGAATAGTGGTGCCTTATGAAGATTGTTGTTAGAGGGCTGTTGGGTATCTCTGGAAATGATGTTTGAAGTTGTATTAATGTGTAGAGGAAGGGTGTGGTGGTTCACCATTTATGTAAGGTTGTATGGGCCTGATTTCCATCAAATATTTTTAGCTACTGTTTTGGAGGAACCTTATTGTGATTAGCTGCTGATGTTAGCTTAATCATGACTTATGTTGTAGATTAGCACCCAATAAGGAAGGCTGAATCGTGATAGTGGTATTGGTCAGAAATATAAGGTATGTAAGGCTATTCGATTCTATATCCTTTTGGCATGAAATCTGCCACCTGCAATTAATATCAATGAAGTGATTCCATAAGTTCTATTTCTAGAAAAGAAAGCATGGTGGCAGCGTACTATCTCCAAATAGCTAACAATATTTCTTTCCCCATTCTAAGTACATGGAACTACTTCATTATATGTTCACTACTCTATACTTGTGTAATTTCCCCTTGTGCTGTTATAGAAATGGTATTTGCAAAAGAAAGTTTAATGAATCCTTCTCCTAAGCCAATTGAAGTCAATTGTGCCATTAAGGTCTTAAAGTAAGGTGTTGATGTTTCATAGCTCCTTATGTCATTGTTACTGCCTCAAAGTATTGTTTTCATGTATTCCACTACTGTTCCGTAATTTCATGTCTCCAAGATGATTATGACCACCAAATCAACATCTCAAAGTGTTACGATTATCCAAAATAACATCTCAAAAGAGTTATGAACTGATTAACAATAATCTCAAAGATTAAAGAATCTAAGTGAAGAAATCTATTTAATTAAGGGTGGCAGCTCAGGGGCGAAAGCCTAGCATGGGCCGATCCCAAGTTGTGTAATTATGAGGACCGCATCCCAGGGGTTAATACGCCTAGCATGGGTCATCCTCTTCTACCACTGATCAGCTGGTCACTTGTATCACATGCCCAACAAAGATTATAACATACAAAGAAGGTAAAGAAAAGAATCTAGCTTACTTGATTCCACAAGAGTAAGCAAAGGTGGTCTTCTCTCCTAATCTATGCACTCATATGTTGCTACTTGATTTCATTTGTGCCTTGTATTACATATACTTTTTGCCTTACATATTCAGTACATTTTTCGTACTGACGTCCCGTATTGGGGACGCTGCATTTCATGCTGCAGGCTCAGGTACTCCAGCTAGTAGACCTCCTCAGTAGAAGCACTCAAAATTCTGCTACTTTTGGTGAGCTCCAAGTTGATTCGGAGCTTTATTAAGTCCTTGGTAAATTCGTTTGGTATTGTATCGTAGTTAAGGGTAAGGCGGGGTCTGTCCCGACCTACTCTAGTCTTCTATCTTTTAGAGGCTTTGTAGACGTATGTACATGGTTCAGTTGTGTCTTAAGGAGTTGTGGCCTAAACGGCCAAGTCTTGTATATAACTTTTGGATCTACTTACGTTGGTTTGTATCGCTGCATCCAAAGTTAACTTGTCTCAATTGTTATAGTATATGCTCAGTAAGAACAGGTTGTAGGTTGGTTCTCTCGGGCCTTTAGGGCATCGGGTGCCTGTCCGTCTTAATGGGTTTTGAGGCGTGACAAATAGCCCCAGTACCCATCTTGAAAAGAAGCTAAGTATGGAACGACGGAGGACCACGACGGTCCGTCATCCAGGTCGTCGACTCAGACACGGTTTTTGGGCAGATTTTCCTTAAATAGATTTCCCTTTCTTGTTAGGATTCTATTATTATAAATACTTGTAAAAAACTCATTTTTGAGGTTAGACTCTGGGGTATTTTTCAGTTTTATTGTTCTAAGTTTGTGAACTTGAGATTTTGGAAATTAATCATTTTCCAGAATCGTTTGTTGCAAGATTATCGATTAATTCAAGTAATTTTCTGAGTTTTCTTCAACCTCATCAAAGTAAGTACATGAATTCTTATCAAACTAATATGAATTGTGTGATTATTAACATGGGTAACTAAATCCATAGCTATGGTTGTGGGAACCATGGGTAAATAACAAGGTAAAAACTAGCTAAAATAACAATTCTAGAATAGTGTCTTGCATGTATTGATAATTCTTTCGTTTAGAAGTCTTTTTAACGAGTGCACGCGTTAGAACTCGCCTTGTTGCTACTTGCCGGACCAAGGAGGTAGATAATAAGAAAAGAATTATCAACATAGATTTAGTATACACTATCTAATAGGCTAGCGTCGATTGGTGCAAAGTAACAACTGAGCCAAACATCAGTTATGATGCTTAATATGAGGTAAAGGTAAGTTTTAGTAAAGCATACACACGTAGCCGGACCAAGGTGAGGAGTGAAATTTCCTAGTTACCGGACCAAGGAATTAGGGATACATAACTTACCACTTTGCATGCAAGATATTAGGAAAGGATTGTTATAGCTAGAATTACCGAGTTATGAACCTGTGGGGAAAACTTAAGCCCTAGTTACTCTCATCACTTGATAAAAATCAAATCTTTGTATTTGTCGTTTGTTTACTTAGAAATAGCTAATTACATTAGTTGTTTAAAACCCCCCTTTTTGTTATTTGTTTTTGGAAAGGACTTGACTAAATAGAAGTAATAATAGTTTAAAGTTAAGTCTAAATCATTTTCCTCATGGGATCGACTCCAATCTCATAGTTGGGTTCTTTACTTGAAATTGTTGAATCAGAAAAATGAGTAGCGGTCTGGTGTCCGAGCCGCTTGGCCAGACGACGACTACTTCACTTTATATTTTAGTATTAGACGACTATCCCGGAAAGGGATGGAATTGTTTTTTGACCCGAAGGCCAAGAGCTAACTATCGATACTTTAGCCTATCCGTACACATATTTCGTGAAATACTCCATGCATGTTTGTTGCTAGGAGCAACAAGATCAAGTTGGCCGGTAATGTACTAAGTATGAGAGATATGAACCATGATTAATAAACTAAACATGATAAGTTCGAGATGTTGAACATGAAACTATAAAATATGAACTCATGCAATGACCAAGTAAATCAACATGCAATTGATAGGTACTAAATTGGAATAAATAAATATAAGGTCAATGCAATAATCTGAGAGTGGATTGTGGGAGGTACTAATAACAAACATATAACCATGTGAACTAAACATAAAGTTTGATGTATATTCCTCATAAAAACACTCAATATATCTTTCCATGTTAGAAAGGTTTGATCTGAGCTATTGTGGTACCACTAAGCCGAAGCTTATAAAAGACTAAGTTGTTAGTCCTGATTTGACACGTGACCCTTAAAGCCTATGGTGACACGTAGTTCTCGAATTTAAAGATTTGTAGTCTTATTTATAAACTAACATGTGAGCCTTTATACCTATGTTAGCTGGGTAATAAGTAATACTCTCATCTAATTACACTTTTCTTTTTTTTTACATAAAACTCTAAAAAAAAAAATTAAGGATACATTACATTTTATAAGTTTTGATTTTCATATGTCTCCTTAGTTAATATTCAAAATTTTCTTCAAAGTTCTTTATACGCATTGTAAATATTCCAATATTATTATTTTCTGTTGTAGAGCAATTGTAGTTTTACCTTCACTACTTACTTACTAATGATACTTGGATTCCAAGATTTTCTAGTAGAATAATTATTGTCTTACCATTATTTTCATTTGATTTTGGTGTGTAATATGTAAAATATTTACTCATATTTGCCAAAATAATATTTAATTACTAAACTATAATTAAGTAATTAGATTCTCACCTAATTAGCAACTAACTTTCCAAAACTCAAATATTTTTTGGTTATAAATAGTCATTTCATTTGTTCATTCTATACCAGTGAAACAAACTTTCTCTTATAATCTTTTTTACGTTCTATTTGGTTATTTCCTAGTTCTTAACTCTTTTTATTAAGAAAAATTATCTTTTCTCTTCATTTTTTACCTTTTATTTTCTTATAGTTTCTCTACAAATCCTTTTAGTCTTCCAATGACAAAAAGAAAAGTTAAACTCTTTGTGTTGATTGTTTCTATCTTCATGCTTATATTTTTGCAATTATTTTTTTATTTTCTTGATCTTGTTGAAAATGATATATTTATTTTGGAGTTTAAATTAGCATTTGTCACTGTTGTAAAGTAAATCATAGGTCTTATACTTTTTCTATTTATAACCTCTAAATATTAATTTAATACCTTAACATATCTTTTGATATTCCCCCATTTTTATCTATATAAATTCATCTTCTTGGTTTTATAAGACCTAATCCAAATTTATTAATTTCATTCTACAGTTATTTACATCTCTACTTTATTTATATAAGGCGAAACGTCGTCATAACTAAAAAATAATAAATTTTCAAAGAATTTAAAGAATTATTTTGTAAAACAGAGTCACCACCTAATTTTAGAAAAAATGAGGAAACCAATTCATTAATTAATTAATAAAAAAATATTTACGAAACCAATAGATACTTGTTTAAACATTGTGAATGAGTCTCTTGAAGTTGTAGAGTCAACATTGCCCGAATACTAAGCTTGTAGTATTAAAAAATTGTACACTCATTGGGATCAAGGAATTGCGGGCAATTTCATGGTCTCTAATGAGTGGACAATTTTTTAATATAACAATCTTCATATTCGGGCAGTATTGACCCACAACTTTTAGAGACTCATTCCCAATGTTTGAGCAAGAATCTATTAGTTTCATAGATATTTTTTTATTAATTAATGAATCGATTTTTCAGTTTTTTCTAAAATTAGGTGGCGATTCCACTTTCATATTGTTTTATTTTTTTAACTCTTTTAAAATTGATTACTTTTACACATTAAAAGATACTCCTTATGCGGTGTTTTCTTCTCTTCTACCACAAATTTGATAGTTGAAAATTTTCAACAAATGAAAAACAATCTAAGTCTTGTTTTACATTCAGATAACTATTTCTTCTTTCCTAAACAAACATTTTTAGATAAAGGAATGAACTCATCAAGGGACTTGACTTCATAAAAATAATAATAAAGAATTAAGATTTTCGTATCCTAAGATTTTTTAATAGAATAATTATTGTCTTACCATTATTTTATTTGTTCTTAATTTGGAATGTAATATAAAAAATATTTACTCATTTATGTCAAACTATTAAATAGATACATTGTAATTACTGAACTATAATTAAGTAGTTACATTCTCACCTAATTAATAAAAGGGAAAAGGGTCTGATTTACCCCTGAACTTTGTGATTTGGAGCTAATATACCCTCCGTTTAAAAAATGGCCCATATATGCCCCTGCCGTTATAGAAATGGCTCATATATGCCCTTTTACTTAACAGACCATTATTTAATAAATTAAAAATTTATTTCTTTATGCTTTAATCTGAGAAAATGCCACGTGGCTCTTAAAATACCCCGCCCAATTAATTTTTACCGACCCGATCCAATTGAAAACAAGAAAACCCCACCCACTTAAATAAACCTAACCCATTTCATTATATGGTCTCCACTCTCCACTTCAACAAGAAAAAATCAAAAAATTGTTAGGATTTCAGTGAGCTCTAAAATGGCCTCCATCAATTTCATTATCGTTCAAAATCTTATGTAAGTTTCTACTACTTTCTTCCCTTTTCTTTTAAGGATCTTTCGTGTTAAAAATATAGGGTAAAATGTAAAAAAAAATGTAATTGAGTTTACTTATGTGCTTTTTTCCCTTAACATTCTGTCCATGGAAGATTTATTTTCTTACTTTAATACATGAGTTTATCTCTTTGAATGCAAAGATGGAATCTTTGTTGGTCCCCAATTAGTTATTGTCTCTTTAGGATTTTAAAATTCATTTTTCAGTGTTAAATGCTAAGGTGGTCCCTATTATGTCTAAGTTATTTGCTTGTTGCAGGTGTCATTTTAAAGGATGATTGAAGAAGTGGATATTGTTTTCAACTACGGGGGTCGGGAGTGTGAGACAGAAGCTTCACCACAACATTTTCAGACGCAACAGTCTACTGCATATGGTCCTGAGATCGGGAATGAAGAAGATCCAACATTGCGACCAATGGTAATTTCTGAGACAGAAACAAGGATGGAAAAGAGGTCTCGAATATTTGAAGGAATAGGAAGCAGGAAGATTGTTTTTAAAGGAGATGCAAGAGGAATCTCGACCCCTTCGGATCTACAATATTCACCAAAGAAGACTACTTGTTGAAGTGGAGAGTGGAGACCATATAATGAAATGGGTTTATTTAAGTGGGTGGGGTTTTCTTGTTTTCAATTGGATCGGGTCGGTAAAAATTAATTGGGCGGGGTATTTTAAGAGCCACGTGGCATTTTCTCAGATTAAAGCATAAAGAAATGAATTTTTAATTTATTAAATAATGGTCTGTTAAGTAAAAGGGCATATATGAGCCATTTCTATAACGGCAGGGGCATATATGGGCCATTTTTTAAACGAAGGGTATATCAGCTCCAAATCATAAAGTTAAGGGGTAAATCAGACCCTTTTCCCTTAATAAAATATCTTTTCAAAACTCAAATATTTTTTTGTTATAAATTGTCATTTGATTGTCTCATTCTATATCACTAAAACAAATTTTCTATTATAATATTTTCTTATCATTTATGGTTATCTTTCAATTCTTCAGTATTTTCAATAAGAAAATTATATCCTCCTTTTTTTTGTGATTTCTTTGTAGATGGTTTTCTGTTTCTCTATAAGGAAAAATATAACCTTTTTTATGTTGATTGTTTTTGTCTTATGCTAATATTTTTTCAATTATTATTTTTAGTTAGTTTCATCTTTTTGAATTCTTTATATTAGTTTTAGGGTTTAAATTAAATTTGTAACTTTTGTAGAGTAAATGTAGATTTTAGTCCTAAACAATCAAGTTATATTTAATTTCTTTTATTCTTATGACCCTGTTTAACTTCATGCATGATCAGTATATGTGCTGCAAGTAAATTATTTACTATATGTCATATTTTTCAGTTTTTCCACAAAGTATATGAAAAATTGAAATTTCAGGCAGATAATAGCTTAGTTCTTTGTATGTAATATCAACATATACAAAAATGACCGAGAACACATCATCCTCCTAAGATCCATTCTATTTTGTTTCACTAGTCAACAACATAATTAATGTCACGCTCTGAAGCTACCCTTAGGATGTGGACACGGGACCTAGAATCACAAGTGATCCTAAGTTAATCCTGTTGGCATAATCATGAACATACTAAAGATAATAAACTGGTGTTGAAGCTTAAAACATGAAGTAAATCTGAAATAATGAGGAATACCCATATACAAAACTGAATATATGAAATTTGAGAGTTTTAATACAAAAGAGATACTCCCTCCGTACGAAATTATTTGTCATGTTGCGCTTTTTGAAAGTTAATTTGACTAATTTTTAAAGTTAAATTAGATCATATTAATTCGATATTTTAAACAAAAAAATTAGATATTCTAAAACTATATGAAAAGTACTATAAATTGCAATTTTTTGCATATTAATATGATGAAAAAATACATCTTAAAATGTTAGTCAAAATTTTTATAGTTTGATTCTAAAAATAGAAACCATGACAAACAATACCAGACGGAGGGAGTATTAAACTCAAATACTAAGCTGAATCTAACTATGTCTGAAAATGGTCTCTAACGGACTAGAAGTGATGGGACATGTCCCAAATTAAATCTAGCAAAACTGAAACTAAAAGACTAAAAAGCTGGAAAAAAAATATATAACATGACCATTGTCCTCGAAGAATGAGGACTCACCACTAATGTTGATGAGCTGGAAATCGAAAACCTAACGACTAATAAGGAAGGCAGGGCAAACTGCAAAGCCTACAAGAAAGGAATAAGAACAACAAATAGTATCATAATTAAACACGGTAGACAATAGATTATGATAGATATCAAAAAAAAAGAATTACAATAATATGGATTACTACTTATTTTGCTACATTTACTTTAAAGTAAAAACCAAAAAAAAAAAAAGCAATATTCACATTGGTATAAAGAAGTATTTTTCCTCTACCATTAAAAATACACTTATACATTTGCTAGTCACATGTCACTGATTGGTAACTTTATCTAGGTTTTTCTGTTGCATGGCGCGTTCAACAAATTTTTGGATCTGTTGGTCATGCGCTCTAAGACCTACCTACGGCTCGTGGATTGGATGGCGGAAAGTCCTGGACAATCGTCAAGAAAGTACTGAAACTTGACATTTTAGGAAAACTAGACTGGCCTACCCACTGTCTGTGTGTTAGACGATGGATCGTTGGTGATGTATGTCGGTTTTGGCACCATATTTTCTAAAGGACTAAAATAATCTTTTTTCCGTATCATAGTTGTTACAGAAAAGACATAAGAAAGGGAAAGGTTCCAGTTGATAATTGACCTTAGAGTATATGTAAATGCATGGTAAGAGGCTAGTGGTCATCCATAAGGCCAATAAAAGGTAATGACTTGACTTGATATAGTGATATGCTTGTGATTGTAATATTGTACATTATTTTTCTTGAATGGCGACAAATACTAATACCTAACTATCTATCTGAAAGCCTCTACTTAGATGAGTTACTTGGAAAATCCCCATCTAACTTCAACTGTCTGAAAATTGAAAGACTAAATAATTTAAATAAATATAAGGATTGTACTCGAAAGTTGAGGACTTGCGAAAAGTGCTACTGAGCTGATTAGAAGTCGTACTAACCGCAAGATGGATGTTAAGTGTACGAACCTATATAATAAAATAATATAGCGGAAAGAGTTGCAGTCAGTACTTTGAATGTACTCAAGTGATACGTGAACTACTCAGGAGAAGTTTTTGTAACAAGATTTAAATCGTGAGACAGTTCGGTTCTCTAGACCCATCTAACA
>JABWTJ010000536.1:0-10584 GCA_016801875.1 Solanum sitiens
ATAGCTAACAATATTTCTTTCCCCATTCTAAGTACATGGAACTACTTCATTATATGTTCACTACTCTATACTTGTGTAATTTCCCCTTGTGCTGTTATAGAATTGGTATTTGCAAAAGAAAGTTTAGTGAATCCTTCTCCTAAGCCAATTGAAGTCAATTTGTGCCATTAAGGTCTTAAAGTAAGGTGTTGATGTTTCATAGCTCCTTATGTCATTGTTACTGCCTCAAAGTATTATTTTCATGTATTCCACTACTGTTCCGTATTTTCATATCTCCAAGATGATTATGATCACCAAATCAACATCCCAAACGTGTTATGAACTGATTAACAATAATCTCAAAGATTAAAGAATCTAAGTGAAGAAATCTATTTAATTAAGGGTGGCAGCTCAGGGGCGAAAGCCTAGCATGGGCCGATCCCTATTGGTATAGAAGGGTGGCAGCTCAGGGGCGAAAGCCTAGCATGGGCCGATCCCAAGTTGTGTATTATGAGGACCGCATCCCAGGGGTTAATAGCCCTAGCATGGGTCATCCTCTTCTACCACTGATCAGCTGGTCACTTGTATAACATGCCCAACAAAGATTATAAACATACAAAGAAGGTAAAGAAAAGAATCTAGCTAACTTGATTCCACAAGAGTAAGCAAAGGTGGTCTTCTCTCCTAATCTATGCACTCATATGTTGCTACTTGATTTCATTTGTGCCTTGTATTACATATACTTTTTGCCTTACATATTCAGTACATTTTTCGTACTGACGTCCCGTATTGGGGACGCTGCATTTCATGCTGCAGGCTCAGGTACTCCAGCTAGTAGACCTCCTCAGTAGAAGCACTCGAAATTCTGCTACTTTTGGTGAGCTCCAAGTTGATTCGGAGCTTTATTAAGTCCTTGGTAAATTCGTTTGGTATTGTATCGTAGTTAAGGGTAAGGCGGGGTCTGTCCCGACCTACTCTAGTCTTCTATCTTTTAGAGGCTTTGTAGACGTATGTACATGGTTCAGTTGTGTCTTAAGGAGTTGTGGCCTAAACGGCCAAGTCTTGTATATAACTTTTGGATCTACTTACGTTGGTTTGTATCGCTGCATCCAAAGTTAACTTGTCTCAATTGTTATAGTATATGCTCAGTAAGAACAGGTTGCAGGTTGGTTCTCTCGGGCCTTTAGGGCATCGGGTGCCTGTCCGTCTTAATGGGTTTTGAGGCGTGACAGTTTTCTCATGATATGAGGCTCCAATGCCAATGAGCATGTGAAGGGTTATGTATACACTTAGTTCCATAAACTATGGTTGCAACATAGGATCTAGAAAGTGAATTCACTTAGTATGCCAGGATATATGTTAATGTTCTACCTTGGCTAGGTAAGAACACCTTCCATTGGTGTAAGGCTCTACAACAACAAATTTCATATAGCACCCATGGTCTTAGTGTCGGTTAAGATTATAGTTTCCCTAAAGTAAAATTTACAATGGAAGTAAAGTAAGGACCCTAACTAGGATAACCTAAGGGTAGTTTCATAGTGTAGGTGGGGGTATGGGACTTCACCTATGCATTGCACAAGTGGCTCTTGAGGGAAGTCCTAGGAAGGTGTTCTAATGCATGTGCCTATGTATATGTTCCTTATGCATGACTTTGTAGTATTGGTCTACTTTTTATGAAGATGTGAATGGTATGAGCCTATGTGATGTGGTCTTGTTCTTATATGCAATATGTTGGTCTTAATGACTATATGATGAAGGTTGTTGACATGAATGAAGTTGTCTTCACTTGCTTGTTGATGTATGAATTGTATTGTAAGGCTTGTGGTCTCATGATAGGTCTACTAAGTATGTGAGAGGTTATGGGTCTTCACATGTACATTGCACTAGTAGATTTTGATTGGGATTATAAGTAAGGTCTAATAAGGTTGTATGTGAAGTAAAATAATTATATGTGCAAATTGAGGTAGTTTACTGTAAAGCCAATAGAGTCTTGACTTACATATGTCTTGTGGTGTGCTATACTCTATAATGGTATGTGTTGGCTTATGTAGGTCGTATGTATGGTTTTCTTGTAGCCATAAGGTGATGCATTGCACAAGTGTAACTAGAGGGATACTTGGGAAGACTAGAAATTAAAAGAAGGGAAGTTCTCTGTTAAGAAAAATAGCTCACTGTAAAGTGACCCTTAAATTGGCTTAAATTCTATATGTGATTTTATATGATGTTTTTTCCTTTAAATATATAGATATGAAATATGTTAATGATATAAATGCTATTGTATCAAGGTTTTATGAAGTTTTCACAAAAAGGCATGAAGTATGATTTCAAGGAAAATGTCCCTTTTAAATGCATGATTTTGCATAGTTGTCATACTTAGTGCATTCTTGTACTAACACCATTCTTCTATACTTTTTACACAAAGTGTAGGTTATGGATGCTTAAAAGGATATCTTTATGATTGAGGATCTTGATATGTGATTCCCAAAATCAAGTAAACGGGTGCTTAAGTTCCAAGGAATCCCTAGTTATGGTTTACTGTAAAGTTCTTAAATATTGTACTTATGTAATATGTTGTAAGGGCCGTGTACCTAAGGTACTCTTACGATGTTGAGTCTAAGACGGCAAAGAGACTTATAGTCTTTAACTATGTAGCAAGATATTTTATATATATGAAGTGAAGTTTCTAGCATATGATGTGTTATGAAAAGTTTTAAATTTCCGCTAAATTTACTATGACAATTCTGTGAATGATAACTATGGGCTTGTATAAAACCTCCGAGAGGTCAAGTACGCCATGTTACTTCAAGGGGGTGCTCACTGGATGTGACATGTATACCTTAAGTAGGATGACTTGATAGGTGTACTAGTATGGATAAGGGTATGAGACATTGTCCATGCATTGCACATGTGTGCCTTGATAGGATAGTTCCTAGGTTTGAGATCTATATATATGAACTTGAATGTATGAGTATGTTTTGAATATGAATAGTGTCTAAATGTGTTTATGTGAAAGCATTGCTCTTGTAATTATACATATACCCTTATGCATCAATAAATTAAAGTATGAATATGTGTGGTCTTAAGGTGTTATGTGAAACATTTGCTCACATGTATGTAAACACACACACATGTATGATGATCTATTCAATAAAGGGGCTCTTGAAAGGTGTTCTTAAGGGTAGCCTAAACTAGATGGTGCTTTACATATGCTATGTCCATGTGAAAGGACTTCTCACATGATATAGGTTGATGAACTCTCATCTATGACCTATGAGCTAAGCATATGAGGAGTCAATCTCCTACAGCGTAGTTTTAGAAATTAATGTTAAATAAAGGCTTTCAATAAAGGGAACTTAGCTTAGCACCGAGTGAACTTAGATGAGGGGTGCCCCTTCCCAATGTGGGAAGGCTTGTTCACCATAGTCTTCACGAGGTGGATAACTACAATGCCTCAATAGGCATAAAGAGGGTTTCCAATAGTGGATAACCAAAATGCCCCATTTGGCATAAAGAGGGTTTCCACATATACCTCCAAGTTCCACAAACTATGCTTGCCACATAGGATCTAGCAAGTGATGTCACCTAATATGTTAGCATGTGTTAATGTTCTACCTTGGCTAGGTACAGTACCTTCCCTTGGTGTAAGGCTCTACAATACCAAATTCCATGTGTAGCACATATGGTCTTAGTGTCGATTAAGGCTATAGTTTCCCTAAAAGTAAAATGGACAATTGAAGTAAAGCTAGGACCCTAACTAGGATAAGCTAAGGGAAGTTACTTAGTGTATGTGAGGGTATGGGACTTTACCTATTCATTGCACAAGTAGCTCTTGAAGGAAGTTATAGAAAGGTGTTCTAATGTATGTGATTATGTTTATGTTTATTTTGCCTGACATTGTATTAGTGTCTACAAAATGTGATGAAATGCATGGTATGAAGTTCTAATGTGACTATGTGATGAAAGTCGTACTTGATGTGTATGTAGTTGACTATAGTATTATGGTTGATGTATGAAGTGAATTGTTCAGGCTTGTGTTCTCATCATAGGTTTACTAAGTATGTGTCAGGTGAAGGGGCTTCACATGTACATTGAACTAGTAGACATAGATTGGGATTGTGAGTAAGGTAATATAATATTATATGTGAAGTGAAGCTAGTATATTTGTAAATTGACTAGGACTTACTGTAATGTCATTAGGGTCTTGACTTAATTTGTCTATGATGTACTATACTTCCATGAATGTATTTGTTGAATCAGGAAGCTTGTATGTATGATTTACTTGTGGCCTTAAGGTTCTGCATTGCACCAAGTATCATTAGAGGGTTACTTCGAAAGTTAATGAATTAAGAAGAAAAGGGTTCACTGTAAAAGGAAAAAAAAGGCTTACTGTCGAAGGGAATTAAGTTTACAGTAAAGTGATGCTAATATGCCTTAAATACAAAGTATGATTTGATGTGATGTTGTTCTTATTAAATATGCCTATATGAAGTATGTGAAATGTATTATGCTTATTTCATTAAGTTTTATAAAGTTTTTACAAAAAGACATGATGCATGGTTTCAAGTAAAATGTTCCTTTTAAATGAATATTTTTGCATGGTTGTCATACTTAGTGAATTCTTGTACTAACTCCATTATTCTTCACCTTTTCCCACAAAGTGTAGGTTATGGATGCTTAAACGATTTCTTTAATGGTGCGCAGCTTGATATGTGATTCCCAAGTTCAAGGAAAGGGGTCCTTAAGTCCATGGATTTCCTAAGTCTTATCTTACTGTAAAGTTTAGTAATAATGTACTCATGATTTATGTTGTAAGGGTCATGTACCTAATGTACTCTAATGATGTTGAGTCTAAGATGCAAAGAGACTTAGAGTCTTTAACTATGTATTATATTATTTTATAAATATAATGGAAGGGATGTTCTAGCATATGATGTGCTATGAAAGTTTTAAATTTTCCGCTAAATTTACCTATGATAATGCGATGAATGATAACTATGGGCTTGTATAAGACCCCCGAGAGGTCAAGTAAGACATGTTACTTCTAGGGGGTGCTCCCCGGTCATGACAAACGTGGTATCAAAGCATGAGGTTTACAAAAGTGGTTTTAGGGTCCAAAGTCTCATATTGCAACGTCTAGTAGAGTCTCAATCATTAGTGGTGAGTCACGACACATCTATGAGCGGGAGGCTATAGGACGATAAAGTTTCCTTTCATCACTATTCTCATGTTGTTCATAGAACTTAAATCTATAAGATCTCTCTCTTATGTTTTCTTGCTCGGTGGTCTTGTAAATGTGATTATTTGGATGAGATGGTATCACTATGCTTGAGGGAGAAAATGTGAGTTTTGATGCTTATCTTGGTTTTGTGGTTATATGAGTATGTGTGAAGGTGAACATTGGTATATGTTGATGCGATGCTATTTATGGCTATATATGTGATTTAGGTGAAATAACATCCTATGTGAAGATTTATGCTATGACTTGGTTATAGCTTGTTGAAAAGCTGTTATAATAAAATTGAGCTTCTTTTTGAAATGACATGTTGTGATATGATTTTGCTTGATGATAGTCTAATTTTATGGTTTGAGCTTGAAATGATTTGAAGAAGTTTTATAAATAGCTAAAGAATGCATCTTGCCTTGATATAGGTGCAAGGATTCAAATGTTGTCTTTGTGTTTGTGAATTGTTTCATTGTTTCTTTGGTATATGTGTAATGCCTCATAGTTGCCTTATTTGGATTGGAGTCCTTTGTATAGACTTGATTCTAGAAGTGAAGGTAGTGTGCTTATCTTGTAGAGTGATGATGTGGGTTGGAATGACCTAGAAGTTGCCTTACATTAGTATTGAAAGAAAAGAAAGAGGCCTTATGGCTCTCCATTGTTTTCCCCAAATGTTTTATGACCCTTGATGTTCATGGTATAGTTGAGATTTTATGTGGTTGGGTACTATGACCTATCTTGAATGTTATGGAGTCCTTTGGGTGTTAGGCCTAGAGGAATGATGATAGTTGAGTTAAGTTTCTCTTAAATGGGTTTACCCTAAGTGGGGGATGATGATGTGAGTAGTAAGGTTGTTGATATTTCTGTCTTGTCCTTCTATTCTTATTCGAGCTTAAACCAAAGAGTTTCTAGAAGCTTTTTCATGAAAGGAGTCTTATATAAAAGTGGGAGTTGCATGTTTTCCATATGTTATGTATGTCTTAATTGACACAATGTTATGCATGTTTTGAAGATTCTAAATGGCATGAACAATGTTTTTTTGATCAAATTATGTTTTGGTCATGTTGATTGTGCATTTAACTTCTGAGTTAATGTAAGAAGAATTTTGATGTCACTTTTAATTTGTGGTATTTTAAGCCATTAATGAGAAATTGAGTCTGTAACAACCCTAAAAAAGAATAAGATAATTACTTAAGGTGTCAAGAATGCTTGCGATTGGACCAAGGTCCACAGGGATTGATACGCGTAGAACCAGACCTCAGAACCCCTACTACGACCAAGCCAACTAAATTGGGGAGTTAATTGAGCTTGGAAAAGTTGGAACCAACCATGTGAGGCTCGCGAAAACGAAGATTTAATCGAAAGAGTCTTTACCGGCTTAAGAGAGGAAATTTTAAGTTTAGAGGGTCCAGGGGTAAAATGGTCTTTTCCAGGCCAAGGGTAATATCATAATTAACCTAGGGAATTAATTAATTAATTAATTAATTTAATTAAAGAGAGCAATTCGGGTTAGGGCGACCCGAAGTGACCCATTTTCGCAAATGGGGTGCCACTCGGGTTCGAGCCCCACTAGAAGCAATAAATTGATGATTTAATCATCAATTAAAATCTGATTCATTAAGGGTAAAATGGTCCTTTCACCTATTAATTAAAATAAATCAGATTTGTATTAGTTTAATTAAATCCTATTTTGAGTAAGTCTTGAATTAAGATTCCTAAAACTATGCATACACTCTCCTAAAACGTCTAACACACCCTCTCCACGTTCAAAAGAAACTCTCTTGTTCTCTCTGGAAAACTAACTTGAGGAACAGAAACTTCGACAAAAAAAAATTCTTTACACTTGAGGAACACACAAAATGTTTTAAGAAAATCAAAGTAATCAAAAACGACAAGGCAAAGAGAGGTTGTTCGTCGAGTGGTGTGTACATTGAGGTGAATTGGGCGTGGTTTGGAGGAACTTTTGGGCAGCAACTTCACGCTTGAACAACGTAAAAAATGTATGGGTTTCTTCTCTCTTGGTCCCTTTCCCAAGAGGCCCCTTACGATTCAAACTATACACTCCAAAACTAAGGTTGTTCCTCATTGCATGTCCTTGTCACTAGCTCCCAAATGAATTCGTAGGATGGGTATGTTGTGCTGGTAGATTTAGACATGTTTGATGTGTTTATATTAAATGTGAATATGTTTATGTGCAGAAAATTACGAAGATGACAATCAAAGTGTGATAAAAAAAAGGGAGACGTGTGTGTGTGCACGTTGGCAGTGTTTTTGGCCACTGTTTTGGGGTCGTGTAAGGCATGAAATTTTTGTGTATTTTATGTGTGAAATATGTATACAATGTGGTGTTCATTTTAATGAAATATGTTTGATTTAATAACATTCTCTTAGCCAAATGAATCTATGAACGATACGCCTAAAAACGTGTTTAAATGACTTATGAATGCACCTTGAGAATCATATGAAAACATTGATGAAAATGAGTTGAAGAATGATAAAAATTTTCAGCAACTATGACTTATTATTTTAGGCTAGAGTTTAACCCAGAAATCTGGAAATTTAGGCATTTTTAAAGAGGTGAGGCCACCAGGTCTCGAACCTGTGACCTCTCTCTTTAGCCACTGATTTCGCGGAATAAAAAGGAAAAGGGAAACGGGGCTGGGGGGATTCGAACCTAACTACGTATTTCGCGAGAAAAAGAAAAGGGAAATGGGGCTCAGGGAATTCGAACCTAGCTACTGGTTTTGCGAGAAGGGAAAAGGGAATTGGTGCTAATGGGATTCGAACCTAGCTATAGAGTTCGCGAAAAAAGAAAAGAAAAACAAAAGGGGGCTGGGGGATTCGAACTCGCGAACTGGAGGAGAATGAAGAGAAAAATAATTAAGCAAATAAATGCGCGTCAGCGAAATACAAGATTTAATAAGGAGGCTGTGGGGGTGCGAAGCCACAACCTCCCTATCCTAGCAAAAATTTAAGGAAAAATCAAAGAGGCTATGGGGGTTTGAACCCACAACCTCTTGGTTTAGGCGAGAATGGGCAATAAGGGACTAACAAAAATTAAAAAGGGGTTGTGGGGGTTCGAACCCACAACCCTTCGGCCAACTTAAGAGTAAAATTAAATAGAAAATTAATCCTTCGATGTTAATGTTGAGATTTAATTTAGAGTTCTCATGTTATGAATATTAGAAATAAAATCAATGAAAAATATAAATGATATCCAAGTGATTCAAGATTTGGGTTCCCTTGCCCAAACTTCCGTATTGATACATAAGTCATACGTGAATAAAATATCCAAGAATAATGCCATCTACTTAGATCAAAATATCTTGGCATATATACAAGATACATAAGTCTTGTACTACATAATCTTAGGAAAAAAGGAATCATTTAAGGAACTATGAATGAAGCCCCATGGCTTGTATGTATAGACACATAAGTCTAACATACGTTCAAAAGTAAGTGAACCTAAGATGTATGTAATAAAATGATGAACCCTAGAAAGGTTTAGTATGAGTGTAAGATACACTAAGTGTCCAAGTGCATTGGCATATGATGAGATGAACTATGAAATGATGAAATGAACATTCACGTAATAAGAGGTGAGTAACTATGAAAAACAAAGGTACTAATGATGAAGAATGTGAGCAAAACATGATATGAGGCTAATGTAAATGATGAGAGCAATCTCAAATGAGCTTAAGTAAATGTTACCAATACGTCCTCACCAATGAGAGTGTAAGATAATGAAGAGACCAGTCTCTATGAACACTCTAATAAAAGTATTGAGATTAACACACTTAATACTAATGATGAGATGAGAAATCATCTAATGAGCTATGATGTCCTCATACTAGAAGCCAGCTTCCATGACGTATGAGTTGAATGAAATGGAACTTTATACTGAGCACCGATAGGCTAGCTATGAGCGGTGATGCCTTCTTTCGGGAAGGGCGAAGGTTCACGTAACTCTCATGAGATGAGACTGTCCGTCTTGCTGGGTATGGGTCTCCATACATCTCCTAGTCTTCGAACCTATACTGCCAATATAGGAATCTGGCGGGGTTAAATTCCCATGTACGCTAGCATGTTATTGGGTCACTTTGGCTGGTGATTCCACCTCTTTTCGGTGTGGGGGAGACACTGGATTTCATGATGCTCACATGATCTGTGTCGGTTAAAGTTAAAGTTCCCAATGAATGAATGAGGCCAGCCTCAAATGATGCACATAATGAAATGAACGATACCAAAGGTGTTAGGATAGGATAATCAAGGGGTGAGCTAGAGTCAAGTAATGACACTAGGTTATTCTTGATCATTGCACAACAAACCCGATGAGAGTCTTAAACTACATCCTAGGTATAGCTGGTGTTTACACTAGCTTATGAATAAATGAAATGAAGTACGTATGAATGAATGAAGCAGACTCTGAGTTTGCTAATGAAGACTCCCTAGTTGAGGTCCCATATGTTGAGCCCTCATTTTGAAAAGTCTTAATGTCAAGTCCATGATTCTAAGGTCTCATGGCATATGAATGAATGATATGAAAGAAGCTATGTGTTATATGTTATGATATGTGCTATATGAAGATGTTATATGTTGTGTGCAATATGATGTTTATGATGATGCATGTTACTCTCATGGCATGACTTTCCTAATCCAAATTTGGAAGGTTCACTAACTTCCCTAATCTCAATTTGGCAACTCCACTGACTTGACTTCCCATAATCATGTTGTTAAGAAAGAGTTATATTTTCTCATGCATGTCCTTGGTGTGTGCTTGCATTATACCCATACTTAGTACAAGTGTGTACTAACCCTATACAACTATACTATTTTTAGGTGCAGCCACAGGTGGATGATAGAGCTACAGGATCATTGTTGCAGTTATCCGGACGTCCAGCATTCATCCGGAGTTGGTAGGTCCTCATGCTTTCGAGGATGCTACTGTTTTACATTCTAGCTTAGTTTTAGAGTTGAGCTAGTGGAGCATGTTCCACTAGAGTTTCTTTCTTGTTTTTATTCAGACTTTGTATTAGTGCCATTTTGGCAATTATAAACTTAATGCTTATTGAACTATTTCTTTCAGTTGCTTATCTCTTCATGTTAGATGGTTGATGGTGAACAATTATGAAATGATATGAATGTTTAACAAGTATGTTAAGAAACAAAAAGTTTCAAATTTTCTGCTAAAATTAACCTATGTAAAGTAAGAATGATGTAAGTAGGCTTGTCTGCGACCTCTGAGAGGTCAACGACGCCGGTCTCGTCTGGGGTCTAGATTCCAGTCGTGACAAAGTTGGTATCAGAGCACTAGGTTAAATTCCGATAATAATGAGTTCACATCAACCACATTGAGTAGTTTCTAAGTCATGGTAGTGAAGTGC